>JAWUZG010000130.1:0-101487 GCA_036785705.1 Acanthornis magna | reverse complement strand
AAGGAGATGTATGTGCAGCTATTTCCCCCAATACCCTTCTGTGAACCTGTTAACTGCATAACTAAAAATGTTTTTTTCTTATTATTATTATCTACAAACTTATTAATATTATTTACCAAGTTATTAATATTATCTACCAACACCAGCACCAATGGCAGCAAAGGTATTGTCTGTTTCTCTCACCTACAGCAAAAAGTTTCCAATCCTCAGCAGTTTAAGGAAGGATGTGCAGACACCTGGATTTGAGGGCTGCAGGGCTGAGGATTTCTGCTCACTGAAAGGAGGTGTGAAATGGGAGTTCACTTGTGTGTCCATCTGAGAGATTCTTTCCTAAATCCACTGAGCACTCCTAGTT
Organism: Acanthornis magna; assembly: GCA_036785705.1. Lineage (NCBI taxonomy): Eukaryota > Metazoa > Chordata > Aves > Passeriformes > Acanthizidae > Acanthornis > Acanthornis magna. Next base: position 101,132 of record JAWUZG010000130.1, on the reverse strand, counting down.
TCCAGCTCCAGCAGGAGACAGCACTGCCAGTTTTCCAATTTCTTCCCAATGGTTCTTCTTTTGGGGGGAAAAGTAAACATTTGATTTTGTCTATGCTATTCTCTCCTGCTGTTTGTTTTTGATTTGTGAGTTTGTTTGTTGCTGTTGTTTTTTATTTGTCCATTTTCCCCTGAAGTGTCTAAACTAATTTTTTTCTTTTTTTGTTTTCCCTGACAATAAAACCATCCATTTCTCCTGGGCACAAGGTGAGCTGTCAATGCCCGATGGTGACCTTTTGGACAGGATGAAGATCGCACTGTGCTGAACACCCTGGCTGCTGTTACTACAAACTGCAGCTCTGGGTTTGTCTTTGGAAGAATTAGTTCATGGTCCCATCTCTTTTTCCATTTTTCTTTGGGCGATTCATGGTGCAGTCCCTCCCAGGAGGAAATTATAAATTTGGACCCTTAAGGGCGATCACATCCAGAGGGCTGAAGGACACCAAGGAGTCTCTTCTTCCTGAAAATCTCAGGATAAACAGACAGGAGGATGATGTCTTCCAGGCATTCACACAAACCCAGACAGATAGAAATAATAAGTTATATCCCGTTTTACAGCTGTAAAATTGCTGAGAATTTTTTTTCTGTTACATTATCTTATTATATATATATATGTATGTATGTATGTATGTGTGTATCTGTATGTGTGTATATATATATATGTATGTATGTATGTACGTATGTATGTATACCTCGACCTCATTAACTCGGGTTATTTTATGTGTTTTTGACTACTTTTTTTGCCAGATAGATGCCCTTACATCCCTGAGTGTGTGTGATTAGAATTCCAAAAAATTAGTATTTTGTCATAGGGAGGGAGGGAGAAAGGAAAGGAAAGGAAAGGAAAGGAAAGGAAAGGAAAGGAAAAGGAAAGGAAAGGAAAGGAAAGGAAAGGAAAGGAAAGGAAAGGAAAGGAAAGGAAAGGAAAGAAAGGAAAGGAAAGGAAAGGAAAAGGAAAGGAAAGGAAAGGAAAGGAAAGGAAAGGAAAGGAAAGGAAAGGAAGAAAGGAAAGAAAGAAAGAAAAGAAGGAAAGAAAGAAAGAAAGAAAGAAAGAAAGAAAGAAAGAAAGAAAGAAAAGAAAGAAAGAAAGAAAGAAAGAAGAAGAAAGAAAGAAAAGGAAAGAAAGAAAGAAAGAAAGAAAGAAAGAAAAGAAGAAAGAAAGAAAGAAAGAAAGAAAGAAAGAAAGAAAGAAAGAAAGAAAGAAAGAAAGAAAGAAAGAAAGAAAGAAAGAAAGAAAGAAAGAAAGAAAGAAAGAAAGAAAGAAAGATTTCATGTCCTTGCCCCTCAGGATAAGGAGTCCAGACCTGTAAGAAGGCACATGTAAGCTTGATATACTATTTAATTTTTAGAAGAACTTACACCCAGAATATTTCTCAGGTTTCTCTCGATCTGGCTACGATTTATGTATCCCTTATGAATCCACTTATTTATCAATTATCGATGCTAATTTTCTGAAAGCTCCACAAAACAGATTTAAGACAGTAGCTCCATGCTAGTGTTTTTAAGGAAAAATGATCAGTTCAAACACTTCTTTAAGAAACTTAGAGGAAGTCAAAGCAGAATGTTTTCAAAGTAAAACATAAAGTAACTACTGTTCTGTCAAAACTGCCACTTGTGTCTTATGAGCAAAGGAGATAATTTGCTTAAAAACATAGAATTAAGGGCAGATAGGATTGAATGAGCTAGGAGAGACTCAGAAAAAGGAAATAATGTACTGAAGTGAAAAGATAGGGATGAAAAAATGAAAAAAAAATCATAAAGGCTGCTAGAGAGCGTATGCTGGAAATAGAGGAGTCAAACAGTTTAAAACAAAAAGACGAGCAATACCCACCATATTTTGGTATAGCAAGGAATATATGCTCGAGAAACTTTCAGTGTGCAAGTGAGCTTGTGATTTACTTCCTGAAACACCAGCACAAACAAAAGAACGTTTAACATGATCAAGGTGATTAAAAAAATACAAATTACCATTGTAGCTATTTAGCATTTAGGCCTCCTATGGTGTTATATTCGTCTGAAGTGTCTGATTCCTTATGAGAAAATCCCACACTTTTGGTTTCCCAGGGATTCTAAATTATTTGCTCACCTCCTCTTTTTCTCCAGCCATGGGTTTTTGGAGGCTGCGAGAGGTCAGAAGCCCTTTCCCCCATTGTCTTCTAAGCATTTTGGCAGCTCCAGGTTGCTCCTCCTTGTCCCTGCTCCTGCCTTCCCAGCACTAATTGTTGTGGAACTTGACTGGCACCATCGATTTTTTTCCCCGCATCTGCAAGTCCTAATTGCTTATTTCCTGCAAAAGTTGACATAATTAATTGGTAATGATTTTCTTTTTTCTCCAGCAGAGCACACTCTGCTTTGACATTAGAGATAAGCTGATAGGGCAGACCCTACAAAAATAATGAGGCCACTGCGTTTTCAGTGGAGTTTGGGTCTCTGTTGGCTCCATCCCATGGCAAAAGGAATCTGCTTGGTCTCACAGCACTGTGAAGTGGCCAGGACTGAAGAGTTCCTTTAAACTGGGTATGAACTTTCACTCCTTGGGCATGTCCAAAATCAACCGAGCAGGAGACTCCTGCAAACATGTCTGTGAAACAAAGTGGTGGGAAATGGTTTTTGCAGCCAGACCTGGAAGGGCATCCTCGTGTTCACACGGATCTCTGAGCTGGGAGAGCTGGGGGTGCTCACCTGGAGAAGAGAAGGCTCCAGGGAGAGCTCAGAGCCCTTCAGTGCCTAAAGGGCTCCAGGAGAGCTGGAGAGGGACTTGGGACAAGGGATGGATGGATAGGCAAGGGGGGATGGCTTCCCATGGCAGAGACAGGGACAGATGGGTTCTTGGGAAGGAATTGTTCCCTGGGAGGGTGGGCAGGCCCTGGCACAGGTGCCCAGAGAAGCTGTGGCTGCCCCTGGATCCCTGGCAGTGTCCAAGGCCAGGTTGGACATTGGGGCTTGGAGCAGCCTGGGACAGTGGGAGGTGTCCCTGCCCATGGCAGGGGTGGCACTGGATGGGCCTTAAGGTCCCTTCCCACATATATCAGAACCATGAAAGTGAAAATATTCCACTTTCCTCTGTTCACATTTCAAAAGCTCAGAGAAATTTACAGAAAAGAACAAAAGTGTCCAATGGTTTGGGGTGGGTTTTTTTTGGGGTGGGGTGGGGGTTTTTTTTGCTTTTTGGGTTTTTTAATGAAATGTCTCTTCCAGGTTGTTTGGGTTTGCTTTCAGCTATCTAAACTTTTTTAATTTAGATTAAATAATAACCTTCATTTGACTCTAACTATAGAAACCTGGTTTTATTTGAATGAATGGGAAGCTACCGGAGCCACACCTGAAAGCAGCAATCCAGCAATGTCAGAAATCCAAGCTTTTACCAACCCCCAAATTCCTCTCCACAGAATTCACTCCTTAGCAGTTCACTCCAGAATCCTGCTCTGTGTAATTCCCATATCCCCAGTCTCCAGGGCACTGAAGAAACAGGAGAGCCTAGATCCCAGGAAAACAAGTGATAATAAGGTGCCTAAATCCTTTCATGCAGTGCAAACACACAATTACAGGATAAGCAAAAGACTCAAGTTAAACCACTTTTTGTCTTTTCTGTGATCCATAGTTTGACTTCTGACTTGACCTATGGCTTAATTTTAATATTTTTGGCCATAGCCTCATATTTGCAATTTAAATATTTTAAAATTGAAAGCGCTTCTTGCACTGGATCACAACACTGCCGAGCAATCAGGCCAAGGTTTTGCTCTTGAATTTCTTGCAATCATCAGTGTCCATGTCCTTTAATTTTTTGACTTTCCAAACTCTTTGAAAGATCTTCTGAGTTTCACACAACTTTGAATTGAACCTCGACACCATTAGGAATAGACTGCAGTCACAGCTTTAAGAATTGCTCTTAAGAGTCTGGGATTAAGGGGCCAAAATAATTTAATTTCATGTCTGCACAGGGCTGGGTCCCAGCAGAGCAATTACCACAGAGCCAGGATCAGAGAGCACGGAAGTCAGACCTGCCATAAACCATTATACAGAACCCCAGCGCATGTGAAAAATGGCACTGGGGGGAAATGTCTGCTGCTCATCAGTTCATTGTCATTTTTCTGCATCTACAACACCCTGAGCACAGCACAACATAATCTATGCATCCACAAGGCTGAATGGTCATAGTTATGAACTGAGTTCATCTTTCACACTAATAAATGCTGAAATAATGCAAGATCCACGTGAATTCATATGGGCCAGGACTTGGTCCTAAATATGTGCTTAGGGTTTGCTTTCTTTGGAAGCCTCAAGGAACTTCATCCCTGAATTTCCTCAATATCACTTTGTGCTTCATTCAGCACTTGTGAAAACCAATCAGGTGCAAGAGACCTTGATCAATAAGGTTTTATAAAGGGTCACCATAGGTTTCCGTTTTTATGTTGAAACTTTTACAGTTATAGTTTTTAATAGGAAACCTGTATCAAATATTCTGTTTCAAATCTCCATTGAAACAGAAGGTCGAGAGACTCTCCAGACTGAGGAAATTTTTAAAGCTTATACTTTTTATAGCTTTGAATGGGAAATCTTGAGAGTATCAGGTATTCTATTTCACACCTGCATTGAAACAGAATTTATAACATTTTATTTTTTTGCAGATACACAACAATATTACTATTTCATTAAAAAATGATGCAAACACGCACTGTCTGAAACACCAAGTCAGGACTTCTTGTCCATTTTCATTTCATTCCTGTCTACAGGAAAACTAAATGTAGAATGCAGTGTTATTCACCCAAAATAACCTCCCAGCATGCACTGATTTCTCCTCACGATCTTCCTAAAAGTTCAGTCTTTAAATGTGCATCAACTCTCTCTTTTCCTTTTTAAGTTGGTTCTAAAGTAAGATTTAATCCCAAAAATTCTTCACATTGTTCATGACAAACCACCTCCTTTTATTTATTTATTTTTTTGTACACTCCTTTCCATTTACATTTTTAAGTCAAAAACTAATGTGAACAACTATTTTCTGCCCATGATTCTTAGCTCTTCTCCTTGTCCACTGGGAAGCTCAAGTTTAGTCAGTTTATCCTAGAAGACATCCCATAACTATAATTTTCCTTGCTAATAAAAAGCTTATTCAAAGCAATTTAGAATTTTAAGAATATTGTAAAACCTTCTGTACATTTGTACCAAAAAACCCAGCATGTGTAAAAATTGTTTTGATTTTATCTATGTGTGATTTTGGGAACATGCACTGGAAGTGTGACCTAAGCAAAATGTTCTTGTTTTTACTCCTTTACTCCTTGTTTTTGCTACACTGTAATTGATCTTATTATTATTATTTAATTATTTTTGTAATTCGCACTGTATGACTAATGAACATATCAAATATTGCAAAGATTCAGTCTGGCTAATTAAATTTTAACATGGGAATCATCAAAAGAGCAATTTGAGGGGAATAACACCTCATTTCTGCCGCTAACATTGCTTCTACCACTTGGCAACTCTGAGACCTTCAGCAGTTTTCCTTTTTCCACCTCCCTGTTAACTCATCTTTTTAAAAATACCATGGGAGATGGGAAATGGAGCTGATCCCACATTATTACAGTAATGGAAGCACACTGCTCACAGCCATTCATTTTGATTGTATCTTTTTCATAAAATACAGAAAAAACCCTGGAGTCTGAAGGTTTGGCATGTCCAAATTTCTTTAATCTTGCAATGATTTTACACTTGAAAGGCCAAACAGCACTACTCAATATTTGCTGCAGATTTAATCCTAATTTATTTCTTCTTCCAAACATTTGTTTTTAATTTGACAGCCAGGAAAAAGCACCACCCACAGATTTCAATGGGAACTGGGCTGGAATAATGTTGTGTATTATCTACAAGACACAGTTCTCTGAGCCTTTTTATGAAATGTATTATCAAAATGCTTTGGTTTTCTATGGGTAATTCTTGAAATAATACAGAGACTGCAAATTCCAATGATTTGCCACATTAAATACATATAAACTCATGTATATCACAGCCATTAAACTGAATGTTATATACTCACATGCAATATGCATATACTCATATATTCAATTTAAGAATGTAAATGTGTGATTTCATTTATATATCTACAAATACATTTTGTTTTGCAACCCACCATTCCTTCTGTTCCATTTAAAGTTGGTTTTCTGTGGATTTACAGATTCAAACCCCAGGTAAAAGCCTGTGGTTATAAAGGGTAGCAATAAATGGGTTAGGAAAGAATGGGGCTGAAAATCTGTGAGTTAAAGGGGTAGAAAACAGGGATCAGCTGGGAATAAAAGTTGTGCAGTCCCATTTGTCCTCAAAAAGAACTCAAATTAGGAAAGCCAAGAAGGTAGGCTGGAAATGCGAGATTTTTAGAGCTATGAGAAGAGACTGTGAGAACTGGGAAGGTGGAAAACACACTAATTTAGATGAAAACAATGAATGGCTGAGTCAGAATGAGGAAGGAGTAAAGAAAAGTTTGGAGGTGGTGGGAAGAGGCAGTGGTGTCTCTACCCAGCACAACTCAAACTGTCTCAAAAGTCAAGAGGAATTACCAATGCAATTCCATTTTCCTTCAATTGCAGCAGACAACAATATTTATTGCTTAAACCTCTGTCTCCCACAATCCACTGGCTTTCATATCATCTCCTTGATTTCTTTGGACAGTTCTGAAGCTGCCATGAACTGTTTCCTGGGATTTTGACATGTCTCTTACCCTGCCAAGACACAAATGTAAAGTGAGTTCTGCTTTTTCACACTCCAGTCAGGTTGCATAACCGTGAGAAAAGTGGACTCTCAGCAGGTCAACTACGGAGTAGCCAAAAGGTGAGACCATCTCCAGCCCTATTTCCACTTTTTCATATATATATTTAAAATTCTAGGCATTTTCAATCTGATTTCTTCTTTACTACTCAAGAAACTCCTACATGGAATCACTGAGTGAAACACATAGTTGGGAAAATTAAACTGCATTTAGTTCTTAGATTTCTGGAAGATGGAGAAAGTCTCAACTCATCTGCACTTCAGACTGTTTTCTTTGATATTTCTAGGAAAAATTACTGCCCTTAAGTCCAGATTGTTGTCTTACCTCTTTTCCCGGGGGAGTGGACAGAGGGCAATTCTAAGGACTTCTGGTTTTCCAGAATAAATGAGTTTTGTGAGCATCGAAGGATAAAAATGCCTTTCTTCAGTAAATAAGGAAACTTCCGCAGTGAATTCAGCCTTTCTGTCATAGTTGCACCTTCAGAATTAGGGACCATCCAGAAGAAACTTAAAGTCTCCTTGCAAGTGGATTTATTGTTTGCAAAAAAGAGTTGGATTTCTCTAAAGCAACAGCTTTGTAAAGCTAAGACCTCTTCTATCCTTAGAGTCAATAACAAAAGTAGTCATAGTAATAACAGCACCAGAACTTGTTGGAAAAAGGAAATGAGTTCTGTTGCCATGGCTGAAATAAAATGAAAAATTAATGAAGTTAATGAAAAATTACTTGGGGTTTTAAGTGTCTGACTGGGCAGGTGGAAAACACCCATTCATAGGAAATTAAGGCCATCTCTCAGTCCTAAAATCTTTGAAATATTGACAGAATTTAGGTGACCGTCATCCTGCAGGAGATTCAAAGCAACACCGTGTTCAATATTTACAATTCCTTTAAAATATAGGTTTTCTGAGTCTGGGGAGCAGCTTCGGGCCACGCGCACACACAGAGAAAACTATTAATTAAAAATGCTCACGCAGAGAATCCCTTTAAACCTGGGCAATGAGAGCTGCAAAGGAGTTGAAAGCAAACATCTGCAGCGCCTGCATTCCAGGTTATTGGTAATTATTCCCTTTGGAATTTATTAGTCCTGTGTAGGCAAAATTAACCCTCCAGTTTAGAGGAGGTAATAGAAGTCCCTCCCCAGGCTCCCGTAAAGCCGCCACAACTCCTGCCTAAGCGCTTTAGGAAAGGTTGGGTCGAATTCCCCAAAGCCCAATCCCACACAATGCAGGGCTCTTGTTCCACTTTCCAGGCGTTTAAGGATCTTTTCCAGCTTCCACAAGATAAATCTGTCTGCCCCAGAGTCTTCCCAACCCAGGAAGAGCCCCAGGTGCTGAATAATTCCAAATCTCTGCCTAAAAATGAACTGAAATACAACTTCGGACTGATACACTCACAAATTATACACAACCATATTTTTTAAAATTCTGTTTAATCTGTCCACTCTATTTCCTCTTATTGCTCCTCTACAAGATTTTTATTGGACTATTGATCCTTCAGAAAGTGCTACAACAAGCTCTCGTGTCGTTATTTTAATAAAGGCAAATACTTTTAAACAGAAAGGGCTACAAAGCATTTCTATTACACAGCAAAAACGTGACTTAATTTCGAGATTGTTCCTTTCTTTTTTCCCAAGATATTTGATTCACAATATTTTTCATTTTTTTCACAAGTGTTTGTGTATAAATTTAACCTCTTGTAAGATCTGAGATTAAATAAAGGAGTAAATATCAGCTGCAAGTTAAGCAGAGTTTATTCCCATCCCCAATATGCATCTGTGACCCAGAGACATCTTCAGATTTACAGGAATTTTTTTAATTTTCAAGACCCTGGAAAAGTTTCCCTGTGTATAAGTATGAGAAAATGCAGAACCTGAGCCTCAGAAAGCATTTCTCCTCATTTCCCATCTAATTGTTTATTGATTGATTGATTGATTGATTTATAGCTCAATGTTTGATGTTTATAATGTCATCCATGATCTTTATTTGCCATTAAAGCAATTGGTAGGAAAATACCTTTATAATCTTTTAAAATGCCTTATAAAATATAAACTAGTAAATACTGCTTATCTAGAGTCATATGTCTGTCATTAATTAATTGGATAAGTTAGGATGGAGAATCCCTCTAAATTCACAGAGCCCAAACTCCCTTTCAAAGGCCAAACCAGATCAGGTTGCGCTGAGATCTGATCACTCAAGTTTTGAAAATCTTTAGGAATGGAGATTTCACAACATTTCTGGGCAACCCGTTCCAATATTTGATCATCTTCAAAATTTAAAAAAAATGGAAAAAAATTAGATTGAATTAATTGTATAATTCAAATAATGAAGTAAGATTTCATTATGTTCCTACTGTCTCTGCTGCCTCTCATCCTATCATGGTGCACCACTGAGAAGTGTCTGAATTTCTCTTCTCCCCACCTTTCTGTGATATTTATCCCTGAAAAACAATATTTTTTAATTAATAATTCAATAATTGATTCCTTTCTCAGTACCATATGGACACAGGCCAGATTAATAATTAAAGCACTATTATAAATAAATAAAGAGACATAATATTTTCCAAAGTTTTAGACACTAGATCACCAAGAGAATAAGTCATAAGAACAGTATTGCCAACTTTTTTGAATTACAGCAGATTTTTTTGAATTTGTATAGGGAAAGAGAACATTCTTCTGCCCCACTTCAGAGTGAACAAATACAGCCGTTCAGGATGATCCTGAAGAAATCACAGAGAGATTGTTACCATTTAATCTCCAGGATCTGAATCTGGATTTGTATCCTGGATTACAGAACCGCAGAATCATGGAAACACAGAAGGGTCTGGATTCACCCTCACCGAGAAGAATTTCTTCAGAACCACCCTTGCAGTAAAGAGCTTCTTCCTAATATAAATTATTTGTTCAATCTTCCTATTATCAAATAATCCAACAGAGTAATGAATAAGGAGATCATTGAATAAATGTGGAACATAAGAAATGCCACTGGAGCTGATGAATTGAACTTGGAAGCAATTTTCACCTTCCTAGTAAGGAGAGATGTGCCTTCCAAAGTTTACTTTGTGTGGTTTTTTGGATTACCAATAAATGACTGAAAACTCTTTAACCCTGTGCATTGCAGTTAATTCCAATCCCTTCATTCATTTCAGGGGACAGCTTGGGCCCATATAATATTTAAGGTACTAACTCGGATGAAGGGTCATCAGTCCACCAAATGACCCCAAAAGGTTCCAGATGCAGCAATGTTGTCCCAATTATATTCAGTTACTTAATATGAAACCAAACACTTCAGCCACCGAAAGTTGAATGGAATGCAGAATTCTCAAGTAAAGGAAGGAAATTTCTGTAAACTGAAGTATGATGATATCATGTGCCTTACAACTTGCACTGTATTCCACGATCAGAAACAGAAATATGGGGTTCTTCCTTCTCAGGAACTGCAAGAATTCTTCAAACAACACAAATTATTTCACCCAAGGACACAGGTATGGTGAACTGGATGCAGCAACACCAATGAAAAGTTTAATCTCAAAAGAAATATCAAAATGGTGTTTTATATAATATCCAGATTTGCAGCTCATTAACAGGACAAAAATCCTTCACATGTCCATCCCAAAATTTGTTTTGCAGAGGAGGCAATTAAAAATGCTGATCCCTTTTGTGTCCAAGACAAGGGTGATTTGCTTCCACAAATTTGTTCTCTTTGTGCCACGGTCCTTTCCTTTGCCAAGTGCTCCTGTGCATGCTGGAAAGCTCCTCTGTTCAATTTCCATGTCCTGGTGACAAAATGCTGAGTCCATTCTGATTATTAATGAAAATGAGAAATAAAGAAATCAGACGAGAGGGTTCATAAATCCTTGGGAGAGAAGACCCAGGCTAAATGTGTTGTTGTGGTGATTATCAGAGCTAATATATCCTCCCATTTCTGATAGCAGCATGAGACCAGGTTCTCGGGGAGGATAAATCATTCTGGTTCTTGTACTGTTATGGGTTTTGCTTGGCTGGCAGGTTGGGTTGGGTTTATTTCAGTATATCTGTTCTATATCATGAATTAAGACCTCTCCTCCCACAGCACAGCTCCCCCACAATGGGAGCTCTGATTTGTGTAATTGAATATGTCTTTCCTCCAAAGCCCAACCATTGTGTAATGCTCCATTTTTCAAATATTTTCATATTTAAATCTAGAATAATTAGATTTTCATTCCTTTATTTTTTTCTCTATTACTTTGCTCATCTGTGGCATAGCCAAATGACGATATGAAAAATTTAATTTTTAAAAAAGGCAAACAGAACACAATGACTGACCTGAAAATGCCAGCTCTCTTACCTGCTGGCTTTGCTGTTAAATTCAGAGCCTACCCCAGTAAATCCCAATTGTTCAGGATGGTGGAGACAGTAATATTTCTTTTGTTACAACAGCAGCTCTGTCTCGTTGAGAGCACAGACCAAGGTGTCTTGTAGCTTGTCCAGTCAAGCATTGAAGAAAAATGACTCAATCCATTTTCCAAATCTGTGTGCTTTCTCTCCAATTATTTCTTAATGTGCCTTTTGACAAATTGTCAGGAAGGGAAGTCAGCAGGCTTGGCTTCTCTGGTCAGACATGTCGAGCAACAAGGAGCCAAGACCTCCGAGTGAGAATCCAGCCTGGAAGGGAGGTGGCTGAGCGGAGCTGGAGTCTGGAATATCAGGGAGAAAGCAAATGTTGGAGGTGGTGACAGTGCTGTCCTGGGTGCCTATCTGGGCAAAGACATTGAAGAGAGGAATCTGACCAGAAGAGAAATTATTACTACATTTGTAATAAAGAAAAGGCAAAGAGATTTTTTTGGTTTTATGAGGAGAGATCCAGACTATGACAAGGGTCTGTGTATTCATTCTGAAGTGTTTATTTTCATAATTCCAATAAAAATAATATCTAAACCAAGTGATTAGAAAGCACATGAAATTTGCACTGATTCCATGTATTAAAGGAATATATGTTTTGCTTAAATGAATGTGTTGTGCCCCAAAAGCTTACCAGGAAATCAGAAGGAAGATGGCATGAGGAATGTCTCCATCTGGAACTAAACACATCCAGCTTTGTACTTTTCCACATTTATTTAACAATTTCAACCCTCTGTAAGACCTGATTTGTCAGAACTGAAATATTTGACTACATTTTACTAAATCAAAATTTGAGACACGGACATACATTCCAGCCCATGTTTGGAGGGAAGGGAACTGTGCTGCCCCGCCACAAAGCAGGTGGTCCTTCAGAAGGGGTGGGAGCTCTGGGTCATGAAGGACATGACAACAAATCAAGGTCAAACCACCACAGAACCAGCTGGAAATGCCCTGGAAGCATTTTCTGAAGAGGCAACACTGCAGGGGTAGCCTGAATTAATGAAGCGAAATGAAGAGAAGCTGTGGCTGCCCCTGGATCCCTGGCAGTGTCCAAGGCCAGGCTGGACATTGGGGCTTGGAGCAGCCTGGGACAGTGGAAGGTGTCCCTGCCCATGGCAGGGGATGGGTTTAATGTCCCTCCCAACCCAAACCGTTCCATGATTCTGTGATTCTGCAGCACCTGCATTAAAGCAAGGAGCATGTGAACCATGTGCTTACCTGTGAGAGATATTAATGCAAATCCAGCCACAGGAATTTTGCTGGATTTTTCCATTGTGTTTTACACTTTCACTGGAATTCCCCCTGGCTTCTAACAACCTATGCTTTTTTCCTCTTTTGGACTCAACACCACTGACAGCCTCTGCAATCACTCTAACACATTAAGAAGAAAGCTGCCCATTTAAAATCAGATGACACTTTAGTGGCAGTTAGAATGCTTTCATTTAAATACCTGTGCTTCTCTTCAGGCTTATAAAGTGCTTTTGGGCACTTCCAACTCTGTATAAATGTGAAATACTTTCTCATATTGAAAAGAAATTTTTTAATTATCTATCATGAGTATAGGATTCATAAAATCATAAAATCCCAGAATGGTTTGGGTTGGAAGGGACTTAAAGCCCATCCAGTGCCACCCCTGCCATGGGCAGGGACACCTTCCACTGTCCCAAGCTGCTCCAAGCCCTGTCCAGCCTGGCCTTGGACACTGCCAGGGATCCAGGAACCATTCCAACCCAAACCATTCTGGGATTCAATGTTTTAGTTAGAAAAGCTTTGTTCATACGGCAGACAGAAAAATAAGGGCAAGGTTTAGTGTGTTATAGAAATATAGGAATACAGAAATCTTATATATAATGTTATAGAAAGAGACAGGGAAGAATAAAGGGGGAGAGCGTGTCTTGTTCATCCAGCAGCATTTTGTATGCTTATATTATGCTTACTAAAAAATTTTTTATATTAAAAGAGTTATTTAAATTTGAAAACCAAAACCAAAACCAACAGTCCATTCCATCCCATTATTTTTCCCTGGTCCCTTTCGAGAATGGGGGATTCACTCAACATCCCTGACCTGTGGCTGACCATTTGCAGTGTCAGTGGAGCACAACTCACTTGGAATTCCGGCTGGCTCATGTGAAAGTGTGCAAATGTTGTCCCTGCCCCAGGGATAACAGCAGTCCAGGGGAAGCTGTGCATGGAGAAGCCTCAGGAGTTACTCACAAAAGGGCAGAGGAATTTATCAAAATTGAGGGAAAGTTTTCTGTGCTTTGAGGAAAAGTGAAGTCTTGCATGACAAACGGAGCCTGTTCAGAGGTGTGTGATGGAACAGGGAGGCTGAATGGAATCATTCTGCTGCCAGGGTGATGGGACAGTGGGAAACACTGACCTGGGAACAGTGTGCCCAAGGGAAACACTCAGTGCTGGGCTTTAGAGGGGGATAAGATCAGAGTGTGAAAATGGGACCTTCAGGGACGAAAAAAAACCCAAACAAAAAACCCCAAACAATAAATCCACAACAGAAACCTCACCAAAAGGGCATTTCAACTCTTTTAAAGACAAGTTTTGAGAGCTGCATTATCCTTTGTTTTCAGTAGGAAAGAAAGATCAGCACTAGGAAGTTGTTGGGTTGTCAGAGTGAATGGAAAAGGTTTTCAAACTGACAGTTAAACTAATTACAGAATCCTAAATGGGATGGACTTAGGGAAAGGGACTAAATGGTCACATTTATAACATTGGTATCATTCCACATTGGCACTAATTGGAACATTTTGCCTTGATGAATTCCAAGGATAATTTTCAATAAAGTTGCATTTTTGCTCATTGAGATTTTCAACCTTAAATTAAAGAAGTAAAGGAGGGTCAGAGTGTACAGAAACCATTCCCCCAGACTCCTTCCTTTGGAAGAGAACTGAAATAGAGGTTGACTTTGCCTCAATGGTGAAATCCAGCTCTGTAATCTCCAAGCAATCTGCTGGTTATCAGCATTTTAACTGATGGATAGACCTGATGAATAGAAGTTGAAACAGTGAATAGCAAGTTATAACTCTTTTTCTGGGTGTAATTAGAAGCTTGGTGTGATGCCCTTTGCTGGTGGTGGCGATGGAGAGCTGCAGATAGGCAGAAGTTTCCGGAAGGTCCAAAAATTTCCATTTCCCACCAGCACTGGTTCTCCCAGCTGGTGGCAAAGCTCTCCTGCATTGCCATGGACTGACCCCAAGCCTTATCCAAGCCTTTAGCCTAAAGAATTTAAAGTTTAAACATGAATCAACTGTCTGCAGTTCCCAAACAAATCAATGGAAATATGTGCCTGGACATTCAATTATGGAGGTTTGGTTTTGCAAAGGATTCAGTTCTAAAAAGAACTAAAAAGTTCTAAAAGGCAAACCCCTCTGATCAGAGGTGCAGGAGGGAGGGATGAAGAGAAATCTGGCTCATGTTATTTCTTCCAAGAAAGACCTAGGCCTGAAAAAGACGATGGGTGTTTTTTATATCCCATATGGGATGTAAGGGAATTTTAGAGGAGGTTTGGAAAAGTTCCCTCTCACCACTCCCATGATGATGCCTTCATCCATCACATTAATTTAATCTGGAAAAAAAATAAAAGCAAGAAAAATATTTTAAAAATAAACATTTTAACAATATGAAGTTATTAAATTCTTAGAGGATCCATGAAAACTGGGAAGAGTAGAGGCAAGAGCTCTTGGCCAGCTGAAAGGGGGAAGCAGAGCCCTGGTTAGAAACCCGTGAGAGTCAGGAATTCCCAAGTTACTGAGCAGGGCACAGGGGGAATGTGCAGCCATGGGAGGGTGGAAGCAAAGCTGCAGCAGCAGAAATCAAATGGATGAGGCTGCACACAGAGCTTGGGTTTCAGTATTTCAGCTCAGTTCATCCTGTTCCTTCCTTAAAATAAACAATTATTCTCCCACAGACCGTGTCCTACACCCCCATTTACTGCTTCAAGCCTCAGTGCCTTGGTGCTTCCTCTGCTAAAGACCTTCACTCCAGACCTGCTTCCAAAACACTCACAGGGACATTTTTGGTGCATTATTCCAGATTATCAATAACTTTTACTTCAGAAACATTCACTGTGGGATGGCATTGGGAAAGTCAGGTCAGATACCTCTAGAAAAGGGCAGCTTGGTGTTTTTTGCAGGGCCAGGAGTTGGACTTGATGATCCTTGTGTGTCCCTTCCAACACAGGATATACTGTGATTTTATGAAAAAGAAAAAAAAAAAAAAAGGAAAAAAAAAGAAAAAAAGGAAAAAAGAAAAAGAAAAAAGGGAGTAGCCCTTGCTTTAGTTAGAAAGTAATTTTTGTTCATATATATGTGTGTGTGTGTGTGTGTGTGTGTGTGTGTGTGTGTGTGTGTGTGTGTGTGTGTAGAGAGAAAAGTTGAAAAAGAGAAAGAAATGTCTGGTTCAGTGGCTGAAGTTATGTGCAGGAAATGTCCCTTGAGGTGCCCTTTCCCTTCCAGGTGCGCCAGAGGTTCCACACGTTTTCCCAATGTTCCGAGTGTTGAATATATTCTGTGTAATCTGCTCTGTGCAAGGGCCCTGCTGCTTTTAACTCCTTCCCAGAGCCGCTGATAAAAGAGGAACCAAGAGGGAAATGTCAGGGGCGAGGCAGAGGGACACCCCTGTGCTTTAACCCACAAGCTTTGCTGTTCTCTTACATCCGCCCTTTCTCAGAGGAAAAAGGAAACGCAAAGATTGGCAGGGAGCAAAGTCTTTGCTTTTTTACTGATTAATGTATAGCAACACTCACAGAGCAGGGAATAGGGTCTTTGGATGTGCATTTGCTGGGTTCTCTGTCATTTTTCCTCTGATTTGCTTCTACTACAAAGTAAATCATTATTTTTAAGAAAAATCTTCCAGCTTTGCAGAAATTAATTTGCTCCTCAACATTGTGGTATGATCTAAAGAATCACTGGAAAGCTAAAACTCCCCAATATTCTCAAATTTTTGTCTACTCAGTGGCTAAATTGATATTTTCTTGTACTCCACCTTGAAAATGTTAGGTACCAGGCAGAGGAATATTCCAATTAACATCCCAAGATGATCCTTTAAATTTACTGCAAAGAAAACAATTTTATTTTACTGTAACAGCAGCCTCTGGAGCAAATGATTTCTGACATCTTCCTCTAGCCTAGGAGAGATGGTCCAGGTGATTATGGCTCTTTTACCAACCCCTCAGTGTGCCAGACAGCTCTGAACTTGATTTCCAAACATTTTAGCTGAGACTGGAGAAAAAGCTGATTACAGAAAGTGATGAATATTCCATTAACTAGAAAAGCAAGGGTGCAAGCAGCAGCAAACAAACAGACAAAATCTAAGGCAACACTCTCAAAATGGTTTGGGGTATTTAATTTCAGCTGCTCAAACTGAGACACTGAAAGGTTTGATTTCAAGAAAATTCAGGACTGAGGCTGATATCAACAGGCTCCTTGGAAGCAAAGCATTCTGAGCAAACACAATTTAGGTGCCTAAAATAATTTTCTGTTCAGTCTTGTTTATAGAAATAAAGAATTTCCTTCAAGCTGAAGTAAACAGATTTATGGAGACAGGAGTTGTGCTGAGTGATTTTCACTTCATCAGGTCAGGGCAGCACACTCCATAATACAAGAAAACAAATATTTGTTACTCTCTCTTTATCTAATAGATTTTGGCTTTCAGTGTGGTTGTTTTTCCTCGCAACAGAAAGGATCCAGATGTTGTAGACAGACATTTTTATGGCTTAATGTAAATCACTTACAATAGAAATAATACTCCGTTCCAGCTCTATTATAATTTCTACTCCACAGGCCAGCATTGCTATTTGACCTTTCCAAACAAATATCAAATTTTTTCAATAACAAATAGCAATAACCTTTAGCTCCTGCACTGGGGAGAAGTGCCCACTTGTGACACTGTCCTCGTTGGCATTCCTGGTTAGAGGGATGTTCTCAGCCAGTGACTGATATTTATTTCATATTATTTTATTTATGAATTACAAATTAAGTCTTTGAGCTTTCCATGTGGAAGTTAAGACACGCAGGAGGCAACAATGCGTGGCTGTACCAGAGCACTCTCATTGTGCTTCGTGTTTAGGTAATAAATGCACTTTGTGCTCCGGAGATGTAAACCAAGGCTGTGATCGATGGCCTCGGCTTGGGCCCAAAGCATCAGCACCACTTCAGATGGTTTTGGTGCAGAGAGGAAACTGGTTTTGCTCAGATCAGAGCTGCACTCTGATGACCCTTGTGGGTCCCTGCCCACTCAGGGGTTCTATGATATCACAACAATTGGAGTCATTACATTTATTGTCTATTTGATATAATGGGCTTTAACTTTAGTTACTTGGTGAGGGAAATCCCATAAGAAACCTTTAAAAATGTGCTTTGTATTTTCCTTTCACTGTATACAGCTCATTTGGGTCTCTATTCAGCAGCTTCTCTTTGTAGCCCCAAGGATACAGCAAAATGAAGCAGAGCCTTCACAGAGAAAAGAAAATTACCTATTTTTCCTCTTAAACAGTAATTGCTTTCCCCAACAAAACCAAGCAATCACAGCCCTCTGCAAAACAAAGGACAAACAAACTTCAGCGACAAGAATAGTGATGGCACAATGTTCCAGGCAGTTTTTAAATCCACGGATATCTGCTGGAGATGTATAAGTCATTCCACTAACTCAGTCAGAAAAAAAAGAAGTCCAGAAAGCATCTTATTAATCTTCCTGAAGGAAAAAAAATCCAAAGTCATTACTAGGAGACAAAATGTTTGCTCTTTGTGTTTCCTGGCACATATTTGCTGTACAATCTGCAGCAGAGATGGGAAATCTGAGTGTTTAAATGGAATTCTGCCAGGGTGACGAAGCCTGGGTCCATGAGTCCTGTGACTGTAACCCCTTGGGCTGTGGGGCCAGCCCAGAACGGGAGGGTTTTGAAGGAACACCACACTACAAACACAGCACTTGTATTCTTTAGCTCCTGTCTCAGGGCTGCTCAGGCTGAGGGCCTGAAGAATTAATTTTCTGTCATGAGATCGTTTTGTTGGTTGCTCCAGCAACCAGTGAAGGTCTTAGGGAAATACAGGGAATATAGCAGCAACTCTGTAATGTTTCAACCCTTCCACAAGGCCTGTGCTGACCTACAGAAACACCCCACACACTTTGGTCAGCCAGTTTTCCTTAATCCTGCTTTTTCCTTTTCCAGAAGGAAGTGATGAACTGGAACCAGAACACAGGTTTTCGAATGGTTTAGGGACCACAATAGAAGCAGGAAGTTCCAAAGTCCAAAGACAGAAATGATGACAATCTTGGAAGGTTTGGAAGAGGAACTGAAGAAGCTCCAGCTGTAATTCTTTCCTCAGATATTCCAACAGGAATCTCTTCAGAGGAATCCTGCTACCATCAGTTCTACTTCAGAAAAGCAAGGCACTGCCTTCTTAGTGAGAGGTACAGAGCTGGGGTTGTGGCTCTATAACCAGAGCAGGGGAAGAAAAGGTAAAATAAGAGATTAAAATAATTCAATAACAAAATCATTAGAGAGCAATAAGGTTCAAACAATTAAAACAAGTTATTTGCAATTAGCCAGTAAGTTATTTTAACATGTAAAGATTCTTCTGCAGATATGGAATTTGTAGCAATAAAAAGAACATAGTTTGTAAGCACATCTAGTTTAAAAATTGACTATTATAACTGGAAATAAATCAAGGATGACACCTGGGAATAGGAAGGCTCACTGTAAGTTTCCCTTTACCTTACTGACTGACACCTAAGAAATCCTGGGCTAAGCCAGCCTTTCCTGTTATGCAATCCTGCTGTTCCTAGCCAATAAAAGTAAAAATAGGTTGGATGTTGTGACCAGCTGAGATTCCTGGACTTTGCTGGGAAGATCCCACAGAAGCACAGCCCTCACAATGTACCTTTTGTCCCAGTGCCTCCCAAAGCAGCACTGATTTTTATGCACAGACCCCGAAAGACGCTTTAGAATTAATTGTGGCTGAGTGCAATGCTGCTGTCTAATGACCATGCAACTATAGACTGGCAATCAATATTTAACCCCATAAGGAAAATACCTAATTCAGACCCACTTATTTTTATGTTGTGTCATTGAATATAGACTTTCCAGCAAGAAGAGTTGTTATATTTTTTATGCATTCTGTTATTGTCATGTAGCAGCTGTTCCTTACCTTGGAAAAGAAGGGGTTTGTAAAGACGTGCATTTGAGAAGGGATTCTGCCCCAAAAGTCCCATTAAAAGGTCTCTGAGGGATATTATGTCCAAAAATCATCACTGTGAGATGCCTGATTAATTATTTATTTCTTCTGTTTCCCCCAGTTGTCAATACATAGAACTTATTTATGCACATAGAATATTTTTTCCCAATACTTGACAACATTTCTGTCATTTAGGATTTTTGGCTGCCTTTGGGATCTTCATTTGTTCAGCCATCTGCTTGAGAATATCCCATGCTGGAGTGGATCTGGGAAAGCAAAAACTCAGCCCATTCATGTGTTGTTTAATGTCTTTATTAACGAGGAGGATGAAATGAAGTGAAATGCTCCAGCCACAAGCAGAATGAGTGATCAGTTCTGGGGCAGGGTGGTTGGACAGGAGACCTGGGCAGGACCAGAGGGCTGGACACCACCTCAGGAGGTCCAACAGCTGCCCTGGCTGAGCTGGGCTGGGGGCACAGCTGGGGCTGGAGAGGTGGGAACAGCTGGGGATGGAACAGCTGGGGATGGGGGACAGCTGGAGATGGGGAACAGCTGGAAAGGTGGGAACAGCTGGAGATGGGGAACAGCTGGAAAGGTGGGAACAGCTGGGGATGGAACAGCTGGAGATGGGGAACAGCTGGAGAGGTGGGAACAGCTGGAGAGGTGGGAACAGCTGGGGATGGAACAGCTGAAGATGGGGGAACAGCTGGAGAGGTGGGAACAGCTGGAGATGGGGGAACATCTGGGGATGGGGAACAGCTGGAAATGGGGAACAGCTGGAGATGGGGAACAGCTGGAGATGGGGGACAGCTGGGGATGGGGAACAGCTGGAGATGGGGGAACATCTGGGGATGGGGAACAGCTGGAGAGACAGGAGCAGCTGGAGAGACAGGAGCAGCTGGAGAGGAAGGAGAAGCTGGAAAGACAGGAGCAGATGGAGAGGTGGGAGCAGCTGGAGGGACAGGGACAGGGGTCCTGTTGGAGAATGTGTTGAGCCATGTGCCAAAGCTCCTCCCAGCTGAATTTCTGAGAGATGAGGCCATATCTGGAGCGCTGGCTCCACGCTAGGGATCCCCAGCCCACAAGAACCATGGAATTACTGGAAAGAGCCCCATGGAGGACATGAGATACAGGAAAAGGCCAGGAGAACCTAGTTTGTTGGATCTTTAAGGGCTTGGCCAAGGGACATTAGGGCAGTCTTCAGCCATAAAATTCCTAATAAATTTGGCAGATTGTGCAGGAGCAAAATGGGTATAAAAAAATCCTTCCTGGTTCAGTTCGTGCTATAAACCTAATAGTTTTAGCTACCAGAGTTATGCATCAAATCATAAAATTATCCATCCATTTCAGAAATTCAGCTGCACCGTTTGACTCCCTGACCTCCCGCTGCAGAGGATTTCGCAGATCCACTAAAAGGTGTTGGAAGAATTACTTCAATTACTCCTTTTCTTCATCATTGGGTTTTAGATTATAATTCAACAAATGTAGCACCTACCCTGGGCTCCTGGATGTTGAATCCCACACTTCTGTTCTCCTGCAGTGTTTAACCAAGAGAATTTCTGTCACTGACATCGATAATCAGGCAATGGGAAGCAGCAGGATAAAGGCAAAGGGCCAAAATTTTACCCACAAGGATTAAATAACAAGGGCAATCTTAGACATGGGGAGAGCATTGAGAGTGTTGAGATGAGTCACAAAATCATGGAATATTCTGAGCTGAAAGGGACCCAAAAGGATCTCCATCATCATCAATCCCACCCTGTGCCTGAGAGCATTGACCAAGCACTCTTTCAGGCTCTTTCAGGAATGAGGCCGTGACCATTCCCTAGGGAGCCTGTTCCAGTGTTTTTCTGGAAGTTTCTTACCTGTTCCAGTGTTTTTCTGGAAGTTTCTTCCCTTTTTCCTTTGTGTCATCTGGAGGGATTTCTTTATATCTCAACAGTACCTGTCAGGACTCAAACGAAGACCAGTTAGACAAAATTCTGCTACCCCTGAGAATTTAAAAAATCTTCCAAATCACTGAAAACACTGTTTATTCTTTGCTATCACCCAGCTGTGAATTGAACTGAAAGCGCTGTTAGGAATTTCATACTATTACCTGGCTTGCTTTGGGGCAGAACAAAGGACTATCCCTAAAATAAATTAAAAATCCCCATTATCCCGTGGCTTTGCATGTTTATCCTTTTCACCCTGCTTTCCAATCTAAAGAAATTAATTTGTGAAACAAAACCGCAGACACCCTTCTCTCCTGGCAGGCTGGAAATACACCCATTGACAGGCTGGAGTTTTTAATACACAAATCTAAAACCAGGTAATCCCATGGATTACGTTAAAGAGTTAAGCAGCAACAGACATTAGGCCTGGGGTAGCTGCTGTTAGGAGAAAGCCTACAATGAGCAACTTGAGAAATAATAACACACCTTCAATGAAAATACGTGGGCTAAATTAAGCTTTTTTTAATATTAATTCCTTGTCACAAATGAGGGGTTTCTGCTACTTAAAGAATCGCCATCAAAGATATTGGCAAAAAGCAGATTTTAATGGAGTTCAGTGGCAAGGTTCACTCTATTACTGACTACATCAAGGACGTGTATATAGGAAAATGGGGTTGGAGTCAATTCCAAGTGATTTACATGGTGACTGGAGGTGCAAAAGGGTCAGGGAGCAAAGGATACAGATACAAAAGGATGCAAGAGGATTTAACAGCGCGTAATCATCCACCAATTTAACATTAAAAAAGTGATGCACCATCACACTCAACTGACACCGTTAAAAAGAAAGGATTAAGTAAAGAATAAATAAAAATAAAATGAGGAATTTATACTGCTTTTAATGTTGAAAATGTTTTTTTACATTAGCCAACATTTGGTACTTTTTTCCTGCAGAATGAAGGCATTTAGCAAATTTTAATGTTTATTTATATCTATATATATTTCTAAAGCAACAAGAATGGCAGGGGCTTGAGGTGAGATGATCCAAAAGATGCCTTTGGACCCAAACCACTCCATGATTTTGAGTGATGAGTATTGGCAGGTTTTCAAAAACTAATTAAAAAACTAGATGAAAGTACAAATGGGTAGAACACAACAGCGAATGTGAGGGAGGTAGCACTAGGTGTTATTTTCCTCTTCACGGGAATATGCTACTGACCTTTGCCAGGTCATGGAATGAGAAAAAGCTGTTATCTAATCCACCTGGTTTATATTTTTCCCCTTGTAAATATTTAAGAATTTTTTTTTGTGGGATATAGGGAGGTGGAAAGAGAAGCCCATCTTTTCAAGAGATCCGGAGTAAGAGATTATGCTACAAAATTCTTGTTGAGCATTTAAAAACATCAGAGAGGTCTAACCCTGCACTTTTATGAAAAACATCTGATTCTGGTGTCAGAGGATGAAAATAAACTTCCGGGTATCCAAACTGGGTGCTCTCTGGGATTCTTGTTTCTCCAATGGACTTTGTAGATGAGACAGTGAAGGATTTCCTGGGATCCTGCACAACCTGCTCAGGCCAAGAAGGGAGTTTTTATGGATCTTGAAAAATGGAGACTGCTGAAATTTTCTGAATCTGCACATGCCAAGCCATGAAAACCTTGAAAAAACCATGGGGCCATTTGAATTCCCTTTGCCATGCTTAGCACACACTAGGAGTCCAGCAGGAGTGCCATCACTGTAAGCTGTCCTGGTGACTCATTCCATTTGCAGCTGGGATTGATACTTTGCTCTTTACAATTCTGTATCAAAAGCCCTCAGAGGTCTGGTGGGGAAGGAAATCACCACGGACTCAAAGGAACAGCCCCACATCTGTCACCATCGTTATTTTAACCAAGCCAGGTCTCAGAAAAACACAAGGCATAAATGACTTCGGGAAGGGAAATGGAAGGTACATCCACAAGGATCTGCATGAGGTGTGAGATATTGGGAAGGAATTGTTCCCTGGGAGGGTGGGCAGGCCCTGGCACAGGTGCCCAGAGAAGCTGTGGCTGCCCCTGGATCCCTGGCAGTGTCCAAGGCCAGGTTGGACATTGGGGCTTGGAGCAGCCTGGGACAGTGGGAGGTGTCCCTGCCATGGCAGGGGTGGCACTGGATCGGCTTTAAGTCCCTCCAAGCCATATCATTCCATGATTCTGTGATAAAAGATAAAAGATATATAAGCTGTATATGCAGGGGACAGTTGGCTGAATCTGTCTAACCTAAATCTAGAGATTTTAAATTGTCTTGGAAATACAAATGTCAAATATGATTTCAGTGTTTACATTTAAAACAGTGAAAGTGAACTTCTTTTTCCTATTCCAGCTCTGTACAGGGAAGTGGTGTTAATCTCTTGAATTTTCACTTGTTTTTGTTGTTTTTATCAAGCAGATGAGTAATGATGCAGCCTTTCTATTTCTTACAGACCTCTAGAGAAGTGTATGTGTCACTACTGGTTCATACTCTTTATTTTGCAGTAATTGGGAACGAATTACAGTTGAATGCTTTCTTGTCAATACAGCCGAAACCAATTGCGGAATCCTCACAGGGAAACTCTTCGGAAAACAATTTGCAATTAAACAGAAGTGGAAACGGGGCAGGTGGTTAAAATAAGAAATAACAAAAATAAAGTGTAACAACCCTAAAAAGATGAGACTGTGCAAGAAAAAATTCCTTGTAATGATGATATCTGACTTTGGGGACTTCTTTTGTTTATTTATTTAATTTTTAATAAAAGGAACAGACTGTAAAGCTTTGTTGACTTCAGTATTAGCTAATACACAAAAACTACTCCGCATCATATCTGGCATTAATCCAGTCATGAAATTCCTCAGATAAAGGATATTTTCTGGCTATTTAGGAGGAACGTCACAAGGAACTTCATCATTCTGACATTCAAGTTCATTTACAGGCAGCATTTTTTCAGAGCCTGACAAATTTCACCCAGGAGTGAATGTTCCCTCATGGTAGAAAAGAGCCAGTTTGAGATCTGGGTGAGTTTCTACTTTTATTGGCAAGTTTGCCCTTTTTAGAGCATAACTTGCCAAGCCATGTTCCCCTGAATTCCAATGGTAAGCCAAGAATTAAATCTCTTGTCAAGTTATGGCTGGACAAGCGTAGTGAAGGTGAAGAATATTGAAAGGAACCCAGAAATCTCCGTGCATTTGAGGACAGGATGCAGAAATATTAAAGTGGGAGTTCTGAGATGGTTTTTCACACAGATGGAGGCAAATCTCCATCAGGATTTTGTGGTCCTGACTCGACTTCTGTTGGTATTACCAAAACAAAGGTGTTTGAGAAGAGTTTTAAAGGTTTGGGGCTATGAGTTTGATGAGAAAACATTCACTGTGGGTTGAAATGCGGCACTGGCGTCACCCAGAAAAGCAGAATTGTAGTTGCAAGTCCATTCAGAAAGCACAGAGAGCAGCTTGGGGAGCTTGAGCAGGGAGGTTGGAGCAGATGTGACCCTTCCAGCTGGGAATTGGCATCACACATTCCTGTGCCCACGGAAAGTCTTCCTCGCAGATCCTTGGGGCCACAGCTGAGGGCTCTGCACCACCGTGGCCCCAAATACATCAGACAAGGGGAAAAAGAGAACATTCTGGAACAGAGACACCGTGGGATTTCTGGAGATGGGAGTTCTGGGCACCTTCTATCTGCAGCAGAAATGCATAGTCAGGGTCTGGGTGCACAAAAAAAATTGAGGAGGGGTATCATTCCTGAAGAACTGAACTGATCCAGACCTTTGTCTGTAGGAATTTGTATCCCATGAAAATCAGGAAAAATGCAGAAAGTGTTTTGATCAGGGAATCAGTGGGAGAAAAGTTTCTGGGAAGGTGGTTTTCCTTGAGACTTTGCCAGGGACTGACAGAGTCCTTCACTATCAGAAACTGAGGTGAAACAAGCAAAGACATTTGCCCTGAAGAAAATGAACACAACCAGGTGAATTCCAGCTAGGGACAGCAAATTTTTGAATTGATGTGTTGATACTTTGAGAATCCACCAGTTAATTAATTAACACAGCCTAATGTCTGAGTATTAAAATGTCTGATTTGATCTTTCTTTAGTGTCTTTGAGGTTCACTCATTTCACAATGAAAATACACAGGTGTAAGCACAGCCAAACTTGTTCCACAGCTGTGATTTTTAGATGGGCTGCGAGGATCATGCAGGCACCAGTTTGAACAAATGGACTTGTTCTGGCTGGGAAGGAAAACAACACGTTCACAGCAAAAGAATAAGGTGAAATGCTCCTTCAGTATCTGTCCAGAAAATGCTGAAGAGGAAAAACCAACTTCAGCCTAAATGGGATTTCTAAAACCTCTCACTCACCAATGAAAATGTCTGTAGATCATAACTTCATTAATAATGAGATGAATATGTCACATGTAGGCTATTGAACTCACTCTGACAGATAAAGAAGCATTGAGTAGTGACCTTTAAATGCTAATTGCTGATGTGTTAGAGCTTGTAAACTGCTGAAATTGAGTTCATGCACACAAATCTTAAAGCAACAAAGGATGTGCTCATTTGGAATATTAAAGGAAACAATTTGCCAAAGCTTCAACTTACATTCACTGCAACAGTTTGAGAACCTAGATTTAAAACTCGAAGTGTAGCAAAACAGTAAAGCAACATTATTAGATGTCCAAAGGTTAAATGTTTGAAGCCAAAGCCAACACCACGTGTAAAAAGCCAAGTTGTTTGAAAGGTGTGGAAGATGTTTAAAACAGCTTTCCATGGCCAAATGTAAACTGCGAAGGAGAAGGAATGGAAATGCGACAGGCAAGAAAAGTCAATAGTGGATTTAGAAGGTAGGTTTCTCACAAACTTTATTGTTGTTTTTAAGTCTTAAAAACCTTACCTTCATCTTTGTAAGTCTACCAACTCCTGTAAAAACTGATGAAGTTCTCAGGTGAAGTAATTTGCTCTGATGTTAACCAAGAACATATTTCCTTCAAAGAAGAAGGACCTCCTCTGACTGTTATAAATCACATCTCCTCCCTAAAGAGGAAAATTTGGCAGTGAGCCTGTGGAGAAGGAGGCAACACGAATGCCTCAGATATGACCTGTTTGTTTCCTCATGTAGGAGTTGTGTTTTATTTTAGTTATTTTTGTCTCCTCACTAAAGGCTGGTCATGCTCGAAGCAAAGGCTTGTTGAACAGGAGATCCGTGATGATTGGAGGAACCCTAATTACCTAATCACTGAAAATTCCTTACTCCCAAGGCTGCCAAAGGAGAGGGATTCACCCATTCCGCCCTCTGGCACACAAACCCAGAGATGAGTCAAGGGGGGAAACTCTTAGCCCAAACCATTCCATGATTCCATGATTCTTACCATCCAGACCAAACCCTTGCACTACTGCAGCACCTTAACTAGGAATATTTCACTTTTCTGTTAATTCCATTATTTCAGAGTCTTTCATTTTTCACTTCAGTTCTGAAATTTAAATACTCAAACATTCCTTAGGAATTATTTTAAAGTGCATTCCAGAAACAGTTCTGTGAGGTCTTGAATTCAGACATTTCTCTTTGTTGTGCCTCCACTGATATATGTGAACAACAGATATGGAAGTCTGGGTTAGAATCTTTGCTGTTTAGGTGAGAACAGGCAATATTTTAAAAGTGTCCAGTTATGTCCTAAAATTAAAATATTAATCTGCTTTTGAAGGTTTTGTCAGATGGATTTTTTTTTAATAAAAGTTATGTATGGTGATTCTTTTATGCCAAAGCACAGTGATTTACATGTATGTGTGTGTGTATATATATATATGTATATTTATGCATAATTGTAAATCTAATGAACTTATGCTGTGTTTCTTCTCCCCCAATTTATCAAGGACACTGAAAGCAAGAAAAAAGGGAGCGAACTGTGACTCCCTCTGTAGTGAAAACCAAGGAGTTCACTGCTGTTGCTGACCTGTGTCAGCCAATCCAGGGAATGGCCTTTCCCTGGCGCTCCAGGAGGAATATCAATCTTTCCAAGTATACAATAAACCTTCCCAAAATCCCCAGCAGGTTGGATGTGTTACTGCAATCCTTGCAGACATCTCTGAATTCAGCTCTTGGTTGGTTTTTGTCTGCAGTGCATCCATTGAGTTCTGTGAATGACCCTTGGATTTCGATCTGTTCAGCACAGGATTGTGGAGCTGTTGTAGCAGGAGCCTTCTGAATATAAATCATGTTCATTTGATGCAGGTATTTTCCATAAAATTCATGAAGATCCATCAAATGAGCAGAAATTCCAAAACTCCTTGTACTTCGTTGCAATCTGCACATCCAATATACTTGAATATAATTAAAATAGAACCGTTTAAAACAGAAGTACTGGAGAGTCTGTTCAGAAAATATAGAATATTCCATTAGAAGATTAAAAACTCTCTTTGAATTTCTTTAGGCAGATGAAAGATTTAAAACACAGGTTCCCTACACCCTGGGAAAATTCTATTCCACTCATCCTGTAGGAATTAGCAGCGGTGAATCCTTTCCTGGCAGATTTCCTGAGCACAATATCTCTTTCTCCTGTTTATTTCTCCCGGAAACTCAGGGAATTTTGGATAAATTTGCAGTGTGTGGGGAGGGAAGGGTCTGACGGATGGACTTATTTTGCTGAAAGAATTAAAGTAACTTGGCCCCGGGCCTAAGTGGGGACTCCATACTTGGAGTGAAAACCCCTTGGGGGCTAAATGGAGCTCAAGTTTTAAAACATTTTTTGCCATTTTTTATTAGTTCTCAATTTTTTCCTCATCTTTCTCTTTCGCGTAGATATTTGGAAGGAAAACAGTGCATCTATGTGTTTATAGACACTGTGTTTTTTCCTTTTTGCCAACAGTCCCATTCTGCATAACAAGATTTATGCTGTTGGAAAGCCCCAAAATGCACTCAGCCGCTCTTCTGTGCCTGTTCTTTCAGCTCTCCTGGTATCAAGCACCACCATTTGTTTTCTTGAATTTTAACCCAATTGTGGAAATGCACCTCAGGGCCCAGCAGGAATGCGATTACTTTTGTCCTGTTTACAATGTCTCCAGTCACTTTTAGGTTGCAAAACTGCAAACAAGGAAAACACAGTTGTTTAACCCACTCTTAAAACCATTTTTTACCATTTTGAACAAAAACCCCAGAGCCTAACATGAAATAAAATCTTCAGGTTATGTTCACTTTTCAGCCTTGGCTATGGGAGGTGTAGGGGAACAGATGTGCTGCCAAAATAAACCCCCTGTTCCTTCTCAATGTATATTCTACAGGATATAATCCATGGGAGTGTAACCCCATCCCTGGAAGTGTCCTAGGCACTGGATGGGCTTTAAAGTCCCTTCCAACCCAAACCATTCCGTGATTCTGTGATTCCATGACAGTCTTTCAGCATTTAAAAGTGTTTCACTTGCAGCTTGCCCTCTATTCTTATGCTAAAAGTTCTGAAAGAACTTTGGGGTCAGCAGGAAATACATTTATATTTTCTCAGGTTGATCAAGTTCAAGATGCCGCTAGCTTGAGAACTATATAGATTTTAAAAGATACAGGTCGATAAGCCCCTCTTTCTAGAGTTCTAAAATATTCTAGTATTTGCATAGGATTGTTCTATTTCATTTATCTAAATAACAATGCAACAGAAGGACTGAATAGATAATTGGGGGGAAAAAAATGAAGACAAAAATGGAGAGAAAGAGATTATAGTGATCAATAGATTGTTGCTCTTTCTCTTTCATCCTTCCCAAAGTTATGCAGCCATACTAAATGATTTAGCCCTTCTTTAATGGGGAATAATACAGAAATATGTCAGCCACGTGCCTTGTTTTCCTAACAACAAACCCCAACAATTGCTGGAACAAAATACTCTGCTGTCAGTGAAGAACAATGGAGCAAAAGCAACAAATCAAAGTCTTTTCTCAGTTTTATCCTCCAGAGGGAAAGAGAAGGCAGAGCTTTGCTGTGATCTGGTGGCACTTCTGTAGCTCCACTCCTGCTTTTGATGTTCCATGAGGTCGCTGCAGCATCTCCCCATCTTTTAAAGGGAAGCCAAACACTTACAAGTCTAATAAGCATTTTGATCATTATCCACTCACTTGAAGAATATTAATATCGTGAGAAAAGATCAGATGATTTCTTTTGCTCTTGGAAAAGGAGAGAGAAAGCCCCCCACTAATGAGATTGCAGATGGCACTGCAGTATTGATCGCGGCACATCGGCGAGCTCGGGGCACGCTGCTGGACTCCTCAGCGCAGGCAGCTCGCTGGGAAAGATTAAAATATGGCTGGGAGGCTCTTCAAATTGGGCAGATTCAAAGCAGTATCTACACTGTTTGAAGTGCAGGGAAGAGGGCGAGGGAGAAGCGCTGCTTGCCAAGAGCTCAGCCGCTCCGGCTGAGCAGACAAAGCCTCGGTGTGGCACAGCCACACACAGGAACATCAGGCTCGGGCATTGGCCCACCTTTTCCCCTGCACCAAAACTTAAAATAAGCTTTTTTCCCTCAGGAAGAATCTCCAGGCAGGTGCAAACTCTGTGTTTCAGGCACAACAGATACTGCAATTTCATTAATCTTAGATGAATATATTATTTTTTTATTCCTTTTCTCTGGTTTTAGACAGAAACAATTTCTTTAATATTCAGGATATTAATCCAGGTATAGTTATTTTTTCACAAATAATTTAATAATTATTCATAACAATGATGGCATAACTGCTACAATAACTGTTTTCTTTGCTGTCTCAGTTTACCATTATTATTTGAAATTTTAAACCTTTCCTTGATTAAATAAAATCCCTTAACAGATCCCAGTTTTCTCAAGCTTTATGAGAAGTGTCAAACCCTGTCTTTGCTCACAATTTGCTTTGCATTTGAAAGCAGACGTTACTGCAGAGACGTTTTTAGGGGCTCATTTCACAATTCTCCGTGAGAACCATGAAGTAAATTGTGCTTCAGCAGTGACATTTACTAAAAGGCTGTAGTTTTACTTTCCTGAGTGCAACAAGAACAAGCAGCGCTGTGTTTTCTGCTGGCCAGAGGAGGGGAGGGGCTGAGGAGCACAGGCACCATCTCTGCACATCCTCTGTGAAGAACACAAGGAAAGGAATAATTAATCTGCAAATGAGCACAGAGCAAGACTGAAAGGTCAGCTGAGCTGATGGGCGTGTTTTGCAGCATAACAGTTTCAGAGATGGTGCCAAACTTGTGCAGGTTACAGGGCTCTGGAAATGCCACCCATCTGCTGGTGCTGAGCTTCAGCTCTGGGCTGTGGAGCTGCTCAGACGAGGATCAGCCATGCATGGAGGGGAACAGCAAAGATAATTTGGTGTGGGGGGAAGCTGAAGGTTTAAGTTCTCCCTGTTGTGGAGGTCTTAATCATTCATGCTGCTGCTAATAGTAAATTAAGTATTTAAATGTCAGGCCGTTGTTGTGCATCTTTCCCACATCAGAACCAAGGAAAATCTCTTGCTGCCGGCATTCACCCACTGGGAAAAGATCCCCAAGCACAGCTCTCCCTGCTGCTGGTCTGGAAAAGATGGAGAGGTGTGCTCTTGCCAGCCTTGTTCCCCGGGGATGAATACACCCAGGGCAACATTCCACCCTACTTGCATGTAGTGTAAATTAATATACAATTACTTCATATTTTGGTCAAAATGAGTATCCAAAACTGAAAGTTTAGACCAGTGGCACTGGAAATGGAATTTTTCCAAGTTAGAAATAAAATATATTAACTAGACAAAACAGAAAAAAAAACCTCAAACAGACTTAGTGTTTTCATCCATGTCAATATAATCCAAAGGCTTTAAGCTGAAGGAGGGAAGACTTAGATGGGATTTTGGGAAGGAATTGTTCCCTGTGAGGATGGGCAGGCCCTGGCACAGGTGCCCAGAGAAGCTGTGGCTGCCCCTGGATCCCTGGCAGTGTCCAAGGCCAGGCTGGACAGCGCTTGGAGCAGCCTGGGACAGTGGAAGGTGTCCCTGCCATGGCAGGGGTGGCACTGCATGGCTTTTGAGGTCCCTTCCAAACCAAACCATTCCACTGTTCCGTGACAGCAAATTCCCTAATAACAAAAAACCTTAGAGAATCAACATTTCTTATAATGACTGCAACTGTCACTTAAAAATACTTACCCTATAAAATATTTACACCTTAAAATGAGATGTGAGACTAAACACAAAAACCAGACAGAAGGAAACATTAATTTTAAATATGTGCCATATATAATTGTAGGTTAAAATATTACAGCAAGTCATTTTTTTCTTGATGGAAGACACTGTTCTCCAAGAAGCAAAAACTCATGAGGAAATATGACAGTTTTGACAGAATACATCTTGCAAACTCAGGTAGCAATTTTGATAAAAATACACAGCATTCTAGTTTTATACTTACCAAATAATGATATGTTAAATTTTAATTTCAAAGTCACAGCTATGTTGGTAGAATTCAGTTCCTGCTCAAAAAGTAAAACCAATCCAAGAGCTAAATATTTAGATTTTATTAAAACAGAATGCCATTTCTATAGAATGTATTTTAGCTCCTTAAAACACACATTTGTTTAGAGATTTTGTAGGTTTTCCTAGCTTTTCTCTGGACAGAAGCTATTGATCCACCAGCATTGCGCTACTTCTGTCCCGAATTCAGTATGTTCAAATATCAGAGCGCCAAGGTTGAAGTCAAAGACTTCATACTTGAAACACTTCATGATGTCACAGTCCACCTTTAGAAGCCCCATCATTACAAACTCTTCTTGGATCAAGCCATAAAAATAAAACGTTAGTGAGATTCGTTCATCCCTTTTGTCTGATTCATGTATTTTTCCCGTGAATTGTTAAACACTAATATTTTCCTCATTCTTTGGGCCAGCAACAGTTCTGTAGCGTGACACAGAGCTTATTTTGGGCTTTGATGCAGTTCAAACAAAAATCTTGCAGCATAATAATGTCTTTTAATTGTATTCATCCCCTGAACGAGTCGGTGTTTAATAACCCTAATCAGCTCCCCCTTCCTTCCTCAGTCAGGTGTGGCACTGTGGTTTCCCTGCAGCACACAGAGCTGCTCGTGGGTGCTGAGGGTGAAACTCTTCAGGGTCTACCATGTTTAAAATATATAATACCATGTTTAAAAGATATAATCTGCTTTGTACCTATTGACTTTCTTTCCTCGGGGTATCGAAATTCCTCTCTGGGACAAAGAAATAAACACACATTCCTGGTATAGACAAGATGCAGATGTCCCTATGTGTGCTAGACAAACATGCTGATTTTATAATTTCTATACCCTTTGAATAATAGGTTTACAGACCCGTGGTGATGTCAACAATTCCTGACTTTTAACTCAGGGTAATAGGAGGATTTAGGGACTGCCAAACATGGCACATGCCCTCCTCTGAAATAAAGATGTTGTTCTTGCAATTTCAATGAAAACATGATGCAGAATAACAGCAACAGCAATAGCTGAGGCACCTTCCAATAATAATATCATTAAGAAAGCTAATACTTGGTAAGAAAAAGGAAATGAAGGGAAATTAATAGCAGTGCTATCAACAGACTGAATCATGACTTATTGTTGTGCAGACACCTGACTTTTACACGGCTATTCCAGGAAAATTACAAGTTTTATTACCAAGCTGGCTTGTCGTGGACATCATCTTCATTTTCTGAGCAGCAGTGAAAAGTTACAAAGAAATGCTGTTCTTCTTATGGGCACTTAATAATATAGCCTCAGTATTTAATAATATTTACAGAAAACCACTCTCTTTGCCAAATTCAGCCGTGCATGGTTTTATACATGGTTTCAGAGCAGTAACAAGAAAAACGATGGTAAAAGGCAAAGTAAATTGTAATTATGTATTGCCATATGGCCCTTGTTTAAGGAAGAAGAGGTTTTTCACTATATATTTAATGCAAAATGAGCCACCCTTTGTAATACAGCAACAACATCCTGAAGAAATTCTGTCACCCCCAAATTCAGGTGGGGCACTGCTGCCTGGGACATCCATTAATAATTACCTTGATCAGACAGGGATGATTAATGGACTTCAGGTGTTCCAACAGGACAAAGTGAAAACATCTGAGGCTTGGCTGAACCTCAGAGGGAGAGGAGGTGTTGCTCTGAAACTCAATTATACAAGATTAAAGTTCCAGTGAAGAATATTCCTGTAAAACTTGGGAAAGGCTTCCACCTCCTTAGCAGCCACCACAGCTCACAGAGAGGCTGGAGTTTGCCTGTTCGAGCTTCAGCCTGTTCAATTCCTGAAAGAGAGAGATTTCCTGGGAACTTTGGCAAAAATCTGGGCAGCCAATATGGGTGAAAACACTAAGACTGTTTGAGTATTTTTTCTGGTTTTTCTAGTTAATATATTTTATTTCTAGCAGGATAGGAAGAATGGAGAAGGAATATCACTTTGGGAAATGCAGAGCCAGTGATCCTTGGACAACATGAGCTGTGCAGAAGAGCAAAAAAAGAGATAAGAAATGAAGTGATGTTTTTATTTCTGTCCACAGTCTACCATAACGAAAGGTGAATTTGGTGTGACTCGGTGGGCTTTGGGGAAATGGTGTCAACTGCAGGCACTTTCTCCAGGCAGGGATTCTCCAGAGCCAAAGGTTTACAGGGTGATGGCTATGGTGGAAGAAAATCCTGTTCCATGTTCCTTCCCCTTGGCCCCTGCTGGAGGCCAGCCTGATGGTGCCCAGCTGGAGCACAACTCCCTCCCACCTTTTCCCCAGCAAGAACAGAGAGCAAACACCCACGTGTTGATTCCATGAAGAGCACATATGAACGTGGTTTGCCCTTCTCAGGGTTGACAGCTTCTTTCCACGAGATTTTTCCCCTCTCCAAAGCAGAAAAGAGTGGAGATTGCCTTTCTGTGTCCTTGGAAGTGTTCCCCTCGTGCCTTCCTGTCTGCCTTGGCTTTTCCTTCAGCCTTCCCAGCCCTGTGAAGCTCCCCTCATGCTGGGGATGTGCTGAAGCTCCCCTGTGCTGCACACTGACACTTCTGGCCAGCCTTTCCCAAAAAATCTCTATTTTTTCTGGGACTGAAACAAAAGACAGAGCCCAGCCCTCCTTTCCCTTGGCAGCTCAGTGCCAGGCACCTCAGCAGGGTTAATTCCAGGCCTGAGATGGTGCAATAACAGTACCCTGCACAAAGTGTATTTATATATTTGTATTTGTACTACTTCCAAGGAAATGTCTGGAATATAAGAAATGCCTGCAATTGTGCCTGCAATACAAGAGCAAAGTAATTATTTCAATTTCCTGCTACAGATTTCTGTTAAAACCTGCCTGGCTGAAAAAGAGAAACATTTAAATGAACAATTTTATGTTTGTGTACTTTGTGTACAAATAAGTCCTTTAAAATGAAGATCAAAGTTGGGGGTTTTTCTTAAATTAATGAGGTTTATTTTCCTCACACACCAAGTCCTTTATTTTCCCAACAAAATATTTGATTTCTTCTGCTTGAGTTTCTTGTCTTGCATCTCCAAGTGGGCCCTCGTGAGGCTCATCAAGTGCTATAATCTTTAACAATAAAAATCAATGGGTGTTGCTTTTTTTTTCTTATAAAGTGTTTGGTTTTGCATATGATTCCAGCCACAATTAAGAAAACACTCCAGCGATGCCATTTTTCAAAGAATGCATTCTGATTTTTGTTTTCAATGATCAGAAAGGCATCTCCCCATATAACATTACCTTGACATTTGCAGTCTAAGGAATGTTAGACTGAAAAAAAAAATCAATAACAATATTATTCAATAAAATGAGTGATATTTCTGGGAAGAAAATGATAAAGTTCAAATTTATTTATTTTTAAAAGAGTATTGAGTTAAAGGTTTTCCTCACCCCACTGTAAACCTGATACTCATGATAACAAAAAGTGGGGCTTCATAACCAGTGTTTAGTGGGTCACAGTCATAATCACTGTTAATATTGGGACGCATAATTTTGTGGGCTGAAAAAGTCTTTTTTCCATAGAAGACTGAAAATTTTTGTGTGTCTTCCACATAGAACTCATTTTCTCCTCCTTTTGCTGGAAGTTTTATCACAGGATCCAGCACAGCCAGAAAATGTGGCTTTATTTTTTTGCTTTTTTGCATTGAGCTTGGTACATCTTGGAATTCCAGGGCCAATTATGCAGGTTTTTATGGGTTATTGGAAGTAAAAAAGCAGGACAGGCAAAGTAAAGTTAATAAATGTGAGGTTGGTGCATAGTGAGAAGACAAAAAACAATCCAGCGCAAATATAAGTCAGAGTTCCGAGATTGTGGTACTGCTGGGGGATAATTTTTATGAAACAATAAAGTTAAAGGCATCAAAAAAGGCCTTCATTCCTCATGTGCAGATCCACAACAGAAATTGTGCAAGATATATCCTAAGTAATAACACCTTGGGAAAATAACCAGTTTTTAAAGTAAAAGCAAAACAAAGTGAACAAAAAAAATCCCCCAAAAAGAGTGGGGGGGGGGGAAGAAATAGCATTTTGGCGTGAGAAGGGTTAAGATTTTTCCCTGTTTCCTTATTGATTTTCAGACTTGCTTTATAAGTACTTGAAACATGGGCTTGCAGAAAAATCCATCCCAAGAAAGACAAATGCCACGTTTTTGTTGGTGTGACTCGGGCAGCAGGCTGGGATGTTAACTTCTGCCCTGGTCACCAATCAGCAGAAGATAAGGTATCCAGATGGACTAGATGTATTTTTTTCTTTACTTTTGTATGGGAATGTGTTTGCTTTTCAGTTTCTAATATTTACCTAATGCACTGTGTCACACAACAAAATAAATTGCCTGGCTCTCCTAGCATTGGGTGTTTCATAACGTTGTGTGGCAGAGGAGTCTCAGGAACACAGAGGTCATGTGGAAATACTCCCCCGGCTGTGGTTAGTCACAAATATACAGGCTGAAGCGGAGGAAAATCCTCCTTTTTTGATCACAAGGCTCACTTCTTATGTCAAAGAGCAAAACTGATGTTGATCATAAAGATTAAGCAAGGACAACTTCCATTGCCAAATCTGGGGGTTAAATCTCTCCTGGAGATGTGAATTGCTTATGGAATCAGTGGGAAATCATAAATACCATTTCTGTGGTTTATGGGAGACTCGGGGCTGTTCCCTACACACCTAAAGCAGAATATGGAATGACACTGGGAAGATTGCTGGGAACTGATTTTATGCAAATGGTTGTGAGAGGAAAGGATCTGAATTTATTCCAAACTGGAAAATGTAAGACTTTTCCTGTGACTCTTGGGGATGTTCTGTGCAGGGCTAAGAGTTGGATTAGATGATCTTTGGGGGTCCCTCCCAGCTCAGCAGATTCTGCGATTCCTGTCTTGATGCTCCCTCAGAGATTTTTTCTTCCTTCATCACAGGGAACAAGCCAGAAGCTGCTGGATAATAAACAGATGAAGTGAAATAGCTGTGTGCTTCCTCAAGAGCCTGGCTGAAATTACAAAATTATCCAGTGTGTAACTGAAAGCGTGTTTTCCCATAAAACACTGAGTTTCCTGAGTTTACTGTCGGGAGAGTGAAAGTCCCATTTATTATTTAGACCTCCACAGGCACTATCAGTGCACAAAACCCTCACATCCCTCACTGCTGGCTCGTTCATGGTTTACTAAACTCATATTAATGATTTTTCCTAGGAACAAAGAAGGTGTTGACCTGTAGGAGAGAAAAGTTTATTCCGAGAAACCCATGGAGAAGAGAGGTGGAAGGTGAGCAACTTTGTTTTAACAGAACCAGAGACTGAACCTAGCTCAGCACTGAGCTGCTCAAATTCTGTCACCAAGGTGACACCAAACCTGCGCTGGTGAAAAGGGAGGCAAAAAGTATGTCACATTCTGTAGCTAAACTTCAGATAATGATGTGTGTATTTAATGCAAGAACCCAGAGAAATTCAGTATTTCTCTAATGAATTTGGTGCTTCTGTGTTTGAAGGAACTTGCCCAGAGATGCTCTGAAGAATAAAGATTTTGATCTGTAATGAAATTGATAAAGGAGCAATTTACTTCCATTTCTGCTGCCAAAATGATCAAAATAACAAGTTGCAAGTAAACATTTGTTTTGAATTTGTGTCATCCGTGCAAATATTGAAAGGAGCAACCTCTGTACTTGTTCTAAATCCAGCCTTTCACCCATAGCTGTAAACTCACTGAACCTGTTCACCATCTTTCATATTTGGGTTGGATTAAAGCATATGGAATCATGGAATATCCTGGATTGGAAGAGACCCAC
This sequence comes from Acanthornis magna, assembly GCA_036785705.1. Taxonomy (NCBI): domain Eukaryota; kingdom Metazoa; phylum Chordata; class Aves; order Passeriformes; family Acanthizidae; genus Acanthornis; species Acanthornis magna. The sequence goes on along the minus strand of JAWUZG010000130.1, from coordinate 63,621 downwards.
AAGGATCAAGTCCAGCCTCTGGCCCTGCCCAGACACCTCAACAATCCCACCCTGTGCCTGAGAGCGCTGTCCAAGGAACCCTTGGAGATTGTTAGCACCTTGATTTTACCAGGCCTTGCCATTTCCCACTGAAAAAGCCAGGTGAGACATAACCAGAAGCTGTTTAGTGAAAAATAATCCATTGAAACAAAAAAAGGCTTTAAATATTAAATATTTTTGTGCTTTAAGTTTTGGAAGTGAATCCTGTACAGGATGAGGAACTTTTGTCCTTGAGCTGTCTTTTTAACTCTTTCATTCACCTTCTCTTGCAGCCTTTCTCTACACTCTACTTTTTAGCATACGCAATTGTTTTTCCATTTGCATGGATTCATGCTCTATGGTAAGCGATTCCTGTATAATTGTCTTTTTTTGAGCTACATTTAGGTCTAGTAGAACTTCTCGTTCTGCTGGAAAAAGCACAGGAACATAAAAATTAGATAGCCTGAAGCCTTCACAGATTTCTTATATTTAATTTTTCCAAGTTGCTATAGTAACTTATAACAAAAAAAATAAAATCATGTTGTGTAAAAAGAATACCCTAGGTAAGATAAGAAAACTTGATAGAAAACCAAATTAAATTCCACTCCAAGAGAGGAGATTGAAACACATTAAAATAAAATGGATACCACCGTATTTCAGATCTATGTAAAAGATAGCATTTCAAAATCTACAGATGGTAATCAATCTTTAATCTGCACTAACATAAGTAAACAGCATGAACTTAGTTTTGAATTTTCTTTGTCTGTCCCAAGGGATTGGTTGGTGACGTTTATCATCCTGCTCATTCCAAGTTCTTTGTATGAAGTCATGGAGTTATAGAATTCAGCTGTGAAAGTGTAAAGGGATTTTAAAAAAACCAAATCCCACTCAAAACCACCCCCAAGAGAAGCTGCGACTGCCCCTGGATCCCTGGCAGTGTCCAAGGCCAGGTTTGGACAAAGCCTGGAGCAGCCTGGGACAGTGGAAGGTGTCCCTGCCATGGCAGGGGTGGCACTGGGTGGGCTTTAATGTCCCTTCTAACCCAAACCATTTTGGGATTTCGTGAAAGTCAACACAAAAATTTGAAACAAGTGGGACCTCCCCAAATTCAGGATAATTTCATAGTGAACAAGTGTGCCTTAATCTCTGCCCAGATTATCTATGCCCTTAAAAGCAACATGTTCCCAGCTCTTGGAAGGCTGCTGATAATCGGCTTAAGGCGGAGGAATTAGCATGTCTTTATTAATACAAAACCACAAAAGTTCCGTTTGCACTTCCACCTCCGTGTAATATAATCCCTGGCAATAAATGATATGCAAAGAATATTCCATTTCTCTGAAGATGAAGTTCAGTTGACTTAGTAGGAATCCACAATCTACAAAGGGAAAGCACATCAAATATCCTCTGCATCCATTAATAGCTGATTAAACAGTGACACTGAAATACTGAATCAAATTGTTTCCCCTATAAAAACTTAGAAGAGGCTCCTTGAAGAGTCTATTCCTATATGGAAATTTGTGTGAAACATTCTCAAAGACAAAATGAAGGGATAAATGAAGGCTCAGAGATGCCCTGTACATGACCTTTTGGTGGACTAAAAACTGCAGGTTCCTTCTCAATTTACAGGCTGCTGGTACCAAGTTTCTCAGCCTGTCCTCAAATATTATGGTCCTTTTTAGTTTACCTCTTCTCTAATAAAATAGTAAAAAATATTAGTGCCCATTTCATGGCATTAATCACATTTAAGGTGCACTGACTTATTAGGGTGAGGCCTCTAAAGATGAAAGAATATCCTGGGGTCAGTTTTGAGGCCCTCAGGACAAAACAGACCCTGAGGGGCTGAGTGTGTCCAGGGAAGGGAATGGAGCTGGGAAGGGTCTGGAGCCTCAGGAGCAGCTGAGGGAGCTGGGAAAGAGCTCAGCCTGGAGAAAAGGAGGCTCAGGGGGACCTTGTGGCTCTGCACAGCTCCTGCCAGGAGGGGACAGCCGGGGGGGTCGGGCTGTGCTCCCAGGGAACAGGGACAGGAGGAGAGGGAACAGCCTCAGGCTGAGCCAGAGGAGGCTCAGGGTGGACAGCAGCAGGAATTTCTCCATGGAAAGGGTGCTTAGGCCTTGGCAGGGCTGCCCAGGGAGGTTTGGAGTGCCCATCCTGGAGGGATTTAAAGCCATGTCCATGTGGCACTTCAGGGACGTGGGTCAGCCGTGGCCTTGGCAGTATTGGGGAATGGGTGGACTCGATGATCTCAGAGGGCTTTTCCAACTCAAACAGTTCCGTTATTCTTTTTGGAGCAGTGGGGAAATATTAACTTAGAAAAAGACTGAGAGGAATATTTTGAGACAGATAAGGAAAATGTGCTGAGATGGCTTTGGCTGGGGGGAAAGGATCCTGTGCTGCTTAAGATGAAAGCTGAAGTGAGCAGACATTTTGTGAGGAGAAATTGAACTTGGAGATGAGGTAGAATAGTTGCACATTAAACTCCCTAATCAGAGACCAGTCAGGAGAAATTAGCATGATACAGAAAATCAGACTCCAACATCAAATTAATGTTGATTAAAAAGTGAGAAACTGATTGCAATGGAAATAGAAGCCCCTTCTTCATCCATGGGGCATAAGCACCACAAAAATTAATTACTAAAAAAAGTTCAGCTTCTGAAGTATTTAATATTCCAGAAATGAGCTTCTGGCTCCGAGTGAAAGAGTGGCCTCCTTTATCAGTTCAGGGCATGCTTTGCTTGTGGAATCACTAAAAACAATATTGATGGCTCCGAGGTATGTGCAACTGGGCTTTTTTCACAATGCTGAGCCTATTTAGTCCTGACAAACTGGAACACAGAGCTCCAGGACAAATGCAAACTATTAAACATTGGATCTTTACTCCCAATACGGGAAACGTGGACAGTCTATTTAAATAGTGCAGCTACTACACTACGGCTAATTTATTCATCATAATTGAGGTGCAATATGCTGCATTATTTAAGGATTTCCTACATTTCCACTTGCACAGTTATTTCAGGGAGATTCATAACTGTTGGCATGTGGAGCAGTCATTATTCTAATTAGGAGGGAAAATACCAATGGCTCAGTTCATCCTCCAACAAATCAATATTTAATTAACAATATGTCACCACCCAAATGTCTGGAATTAAATTTTGTGTGTGTAAGACGACAATACTCTTCTTTACCCATGCTGCTCTATACATTAAAATACTTGGACACGTAAGTGAAAATGTACAAAAAGGCTGTCACAAAGCATTCAGGCAGCCAGGGTCTCTTCCAACCTAGCCTCAGTATAATAATATATCTTTTTTAAATCTAGATTTCTCTCTTAACTTAGATCTTTCCAAGCTGTATGAAAAAACAAAAGTCCTCTAAAATATTGGTGCACAAAGAGCTCTGGCTGGGAAAGTCAGGCACATTCAGTACCTGGGCTCTGTGAAACTTGGAGGACAATTGGACATCCTTTCCACCACTGTTCTCCTACTGGGGACTTTCCAACAGCTGCTACCGAAATGTAACCTGGAATATTTAGTACAGAAGATAGCAGTGCTCCTAAGGGAACTTTGGAAAATCTTCTGCAAATGCCTCACCTCTGCTGAAATTGCTTGCCAGACTTTCACTGGACAAAATACAGAGTTAAAAACTGAAGTGAGGCAATCTTTGGCTCTTGAATAATCCTGAATAACCTTGAATAACCCAATAACATTTCTCTCATTGTCTTCAACCTACTGTTAGTGGAGAATGTTTAGGAATATTTCTTTCTTAGGGATGTGATTCCGTAATGTCCAACGGGCAAAAGGATATGGGAGGTGAGAGAGAAGACAGGATTGAAAAAGGCACAGAACTGGTCAAAACAATATTCTCAGCATAGAAAATACCCTCGTATTTTTATATTAAGAATATCTAGAATATTATCAAATATTAGAAATACTAATTTTCCAGAAGCTGTCTTCCCTGGGAAGCAACTACAAACAGTACTTTCTTAGGCATAATTTCAGGGTAAATTAATTTTGTAATTAAAGGTAAATTATTATTTTTTTCAAAGCTAAGTAGCTGCCCTTATGTTAATTTAGAAATCACGGATTTGTTGTTCATTTAAGGTTTCTTATATTTATTTAGAAGAGAATCTTGCTCACATGGTACATTCACAGTCTCTCCTAGTCTTAATTGAATTGTCACAGCTTGGTTTTAACCCTTTTTGAAATATTAAACTTGTAAGCCCTGGAGACTTTTCACTTTCCAGGTGGTAGCAAGTTAAGCCTCCTCTCAGGCCTTTGCTTTTCCCTGGCACATGAGCACCAGGCAGGATATAATCACTGTAATTCCATCAAAGACAGGGAAGAAGATCAAACAGTGCCTTTTCCTGCAATACCTCGGCAAATCCCAGGTGTGAACAGAATGTTGCAGTTTTTCCAGGGCCACGGCCCTGTGTGCACCAGGGCCACACCAGAGCCCTGTGAGAGATCTGGAGCAGGAATTACCCTCGGCAAAACCAGGGAAGGGGCAACTTTATTGCCACAGAGCTTTTCCTTCCTTACTGACAAGGAAATCAGATTTACTCTTTACATTAGCATCTGTAGGAAAGTATTACATCAGTTGTTGTTCTGAGAAATAAAACTATTTAGGGCTTATTATTGCATAGAACTTCTCTGCCTACAGGTCCAGTTCTGAAGTCCGAATCTGTTCCACAGCAGAGCTCTAAATTCCTAGGATTTTCCAACCTGAACTGAGATGGGAAAAGACCTCCAAGATCACCAAGTCCAACCTTTGAAAGAACACCACCACAGCCACTACAACATGGCCATGTTATAATAATCTCTGCACGATGGGCTTAGAGAAAACTCTTCCACAGATGCATTTTCTAGACTGTTTTAACCAGCTTTACAAATTGATTTCTTTGACATGTTGAAATCATTTAAATCAGTTGAAACAATTTTCTCAACTTTCTTCACTTGTAATGTCGTAAACTAAGCTCAGATTGATGTTTCACGTGCAAATGAAACCCTGTGTCCCTGTGTAAACCCAGTGTCCCTATGGAAACCCTCTGCCCATATGGAAACGCCGTGTCCCTATGGAAACCCTGGGTCCATATGGAAACCCTCTGCCCATATGGAAACCCTGGGTCCATATGGAAACCCAGTGTCCCTATGGAAACCCTTTGCCCATATGGAAACGCCGTGTCCCTATGGAAACCCTGGGTCCTTATGGAAACCCTGGGTCCATATGGAAAACCTGGGTCCCTATGGAAACCCTGTGTCCCTGTGGAAACCCTGTGTCCATATGGAAACCCTGGGTTCTTACAGAAACCCTGGGTCCATATGGAAACCCTGGGTCCCTATGGAAACCCTGTGTCCCTGTGGAAACCCTGGTTCCATATGGAAATCCAGTGCCCCTGTGGAAACCCTGGGTCCATATGGAAATCCAGTGCCCCTACGGAAACCCTGGGTCCCTGTGGAAACCGTGGGTCCCTATGGAAACCCTGAGTCCATATGGAAAACTTGGGTCCCTATGGAAACTCTGGGTCCTTATGGAAACCCTGGGTCCATATGGAAACCCTGGGTCCATATGGAAAACCTGGGTCCCTATGGAAACTCAGTGTCCCTATGGAAACCCTGAGTCCATATGGAAACCCTGTGTCCCTATAGAAATCCTGGATCCATATGGAAACCCTGGGTCCCTATGGAAACCCTGGATCCCTATGGAAACCCTGGGTCGCTATGGAAACCCGGGGTCCATGTGCAAACCATGCCCACACCCACCATGCATCTGTCTGCTTTCAGAGAATTTCTACATTTTGATGTATTTCCAACTCGTCTTTTGACCCTAGAATGCAGAAACTGGAAAAACATCCATTGCTTTGGTGCCAGGTGACCTTTAGCTTGGTTGTGTCAGAATCAGGGTGTGAACTTCTCATGCAGTAACTTCTTTGTGCCCCTCTGCTCGAGTGCTTCTGCTCCTGGCTCTTTTATTCATTCCTTCAGCTTTTGGCATGGAACTCAGGACTATAGTCAGAAAGTCTGGAAAAAACACAGAAATCAGAGAAACAGGGCCACGTTTCAATCCATCATCGTAAGGATGGGAGAAATACCCGGTAAGATATTATTTCATCCTGTTATTCACATCACACTGCTTGTAAAACAAAGAGACTTTTAATTTAATTTGAGACACAAGCCAGGATCAGACTCAGGTTCCAAACATGCTAACTGTTATGCCATAGACTGGAACCTCTATCTGATCACAGTTCCATTTTGATCTACTAATTAATATACATAAAAGTCACTTATTTATCTTTTTGCCTTGGAAACAAGAGAGTGAAGCAACAAAATCAGGTCTTTCATCATGTGGGAAAGAACCAGAAATAGAAAAATAGGCTCCAGAACCTGATCAGTTTTTGTTTCAGGAGAGAAAAAAAATACTATCAAAATCAGGAATTGCTCTCCATATTCCTGACCTGAAAAATCAACTGCATGTGAGTGTTTTTCTCTCTATTGTCAAGGTGGAAGTTGTTACCCCATCTTGCTGGGTGAAACTCAAGCTATAAAGTAAAAAATGCACCGTAATTTGAGGATTTTAAAAGTGTTGTGCATTACTTAGACAAAGATATGCATTATATTCCAACCGATCTCCCACATCCTGCACACAACACCCTCAATTACCTCATTTAATATTTTAGGTATGTAAGACACCTGGTTGTGACCAGGTCTCAAGGTGACCAGGTTGTGACCATTGTCTCAAATCACAAAATAAAAGTTGGTTTTGACATTTGCCTCCCTAAACCCAAAGAGAACCAAGCAAATGCCATCTGCAAATAATTTACATTCCTTTAGGTAACATATTCCTTAATGTCATTGGGAACTGCACAAAAAGAAAGAAATGTTTAAGTGGGAATCCTGATAGATTTGTGGAGAGTCTCTCTGGGGTGGGCTCCACCCTGCTTGGAATGAGGATGCTGATTCTGCTGCCTGAAATGCAACTTCTGCCTGACCCACAGACAGGACTGGGAGAAAGGTCTGACTGCCCCTGGTATGTTTGGGCAGGAGTAAAAATGGCTCTTTTTTTTTCTTTAAATTCCTCCAAACGTCCTTTTTTTCTGAGCTAAGGATACACAATGAAGGTGCCCATAAAGACCTAAAGAAGGACAGGGCCTTGGCTCTGGCTGGGAACCAAAGCAGAAATGCTGACCTAGAAAAGGAGACCTTCCATGGGCAGGAAGGTTTTATTATGAATTCAATTGCAGCTGTGCTGAGCCAGTGATGAAAATCTGCCTTGCTACAGTTAAATATGAGGGACAGCTGAATAGAAGTGATACCATTTTCAATTCCCTGTTTATTTATGCACATGCAGTGCGGGATGGTAGTGGATCTGCTCCACCACACAGGAATTTGTTACAGATTCCTCTCCCAGCAGTGAAGCTGAACTCCTGTGAAATCCTGGTGCCTGAGGCTGGAGCCAGTTTTCATCCATGCAGGATCTTTATCAGTGAACCTGTGATATTCACAGGAAAAAAGGGAGCTGTGCTGTTACCACCTAGAGGAATTTTATTGCAAGTGGAATGATTAAAGCCTGTGCTTTTGGGAGTGTGGGCCAGGCCTTTACTCTCTCTGCACCAATTACTGTGTGATTTGTCCAGCCATTGTTCAGCTGTCTATGGAATAGGACTCCACTCCATGTGGATTGGATTACAGGGAGCGCTCGTCTTTGTGAGCTCTTAATTAAAAATACAGCTCAGTCTAATTTACAGACAAGTGTAAGCTATAAAACTCAGCTCTGGATTTCAACTCCTTCCTTCCCTTGAAAAAAACAAAAGCATTTATCAGGATCCAGGCTTTGGATTGGCCAATTAAATAGAGAAGGGCCAACTGTGAAATTCAAGCCTGACTTCATCCCAGAGAAACCTTAGGCTGGCAGACCTGATCATGTTTTGGATGAAGCACTGCAGATCTTGTATAAATAAAATCCACCTCCCTCTATTCTTTAGATACTGTGTTAGCAATAAATCCAGTCCTAATCATGGAATCACTCAAGGATTCTTCCTCACGGAATAAGCCCTGCTTCATCATTCATGATTTTAAGTGGTGTGATTATACCTTCCACATTGCAGGAATTAAAGAAAACAGTAATGGTAAAAATATCCTCTGTGTCTACACCGATAATTGTCATAGATGGCTCGGATTAGATCTTTGTTATCAGATAATTGCTAACCAGAGATCAGGTGAATAACAAACATTCAATTGATGTGGAAAATAACCATCGGAGAATGCTGAAGAACCAGAAGATGCTGAACCAAATGCAAAAGGGTAAAAAGTTACGATTAAATAAGATGTGTATGGAAAAATATTTGGATGTTTGGCTTTTCAGCTCTGAATTTTTTATTACTTTTTTTAATATATTTCTTATATACCTATCTCACAGCTTATCAATATATAACTGTATTCCATTAATGTTCCATATTTTCAATATCAGTTAAGTGCACATCATTCCTGAAATATGTCTACAAAATCACTGTAAATTCTAAACGTGATTTCTGTATTAAATCAGACAACTTTTCTTCTTATCTTGCTGTTCCTTTTTGCTCCAAGGATATTTCTTGACTACTGTTGATTGATCCAGATTTATTTGAGTGAATGTCTTGCATTATTTAATACACTCTGTATTGCTCTGCTCTGGTAGCTGTTATTGAACAACAGCTTCTAAAACTTTTTTCCCCTCGTTATTTTGGTATTTGTAGAAACTTTGCAAAACAAATGTGAAGTTCTGTATGCCTGTTTCATGTCAGAAAATTATTCCAGGCTGTTGCAGGCAGCCTTTCTTCTTTAGAGAAATGGAAAGCTCTACAAGCTTTAGGGGAAAAAACATATCCTAAGGCAAATAAAAATAGTATCTTTTCAAAAGGGAGTTTGGAAGATGACTGAATTAATTTTTTATTTTTTTTTTTTAGCTGTTCACCTTTCTGCCACTTCCTCTCTCCCTCCCTGCCTCATGTGTACATGATAAAACTGCATTTCCAACATGATCAGGAGAGTCCCCACCAACCAATTAATTTTTTGTTAGGAAATACAGCTATGCAATTTCTCCACTTCCATAATGATATCAAGAGTTAATACTCTCATCTCCACAGCCAATATGCTCTGCATGAAAAAGAAAGTGGCAACGATAAAAACCACTGAAAAGTGAGGCAAATGAGAAAAAAAAACTCGTCTGCATCTTACTTTGACCTGGTTTATCCACAGCAGGGGGTCCTTGATCACAGAATCATAGAATGGTTTGGGCTGGAAGGGACTTTACAAACCACCCCTGCCATGGGCAGGGACACCTCCCACTGTCCCAGGCTGCTCCAAGTCCCATCCAACCTGGCCTTGGACACTGCCAGGGATCCAGGGGCAGCCACAGCTTCTCTGGGCTTGACTTAAATTCCCTAAAAGTGTGGAGTTTCCTATGGACCAAAAGCCCAAAGTGATTTCAAATGTTTTCAGTTAAAGCCAAGATCACCAATTCTGACAGAAAATATACTGAGAGTGCAAATTGTGCAATATCCATCGAATCTGGGCTTATTGAGAAGAAAAGTGTCACCTGACAGGTCAAGGCATGAATACCTGGCATTTTCATGAGGAATTTTATGTTTATTCTTGAACAACCAAAGTTAGTCCAAGTACCCTACTGGAGTATCATACCCAGGATTCAGCTGAATCACTTGTTGATGAATTGTCCAATTCCTGCCCAACAAAGGGGAAAACTTGCAAAACACCAGAGAAAAATTAGTTAAATAAAAAGGGTTCTGATATTTCAAACAAAAAAAAGGCTTTTGACATTTCCCCATTTCTTTCTTTACTCAAAACAGAAGTTGTTTTGAATATTTATTTTCTCATTCTCATGGTTCTTTATAACAGCATTAGTACACATTCTATGTATAATTATTCTATCTTGTACTATACGTGAGAAAATAACATTTAATATATTATAAGATTATATACTTAACTCTTATGCATTAATTTTTCCATTAGACACTAGAGAGTGCTGGGAAGAGATTCTGGGAACATTCATGGCATTCCTAGCATGGCTCCTGGCACGGAACTGGATTCAGTCTCATGGTTCTAATTTAGGTGAAAACAGAAAAAGTATGTAGATATATGTAAGATTTTTAAAAAACTATTTCAAGATTCAGGAAATAATAACATATTCTACTGCTTAGTGGGGTTGAATTTGTTTTATTTATTATGCAACTTCCCATTTTTCATGCTATTTGTTATTTCTAATAATAAATATTCATCAAAGAATCAAGAATCGTGAGTGCCCAAAAAATGTGACAGTTGTCTACAAAATATAATAATAAAATCAGGCATTTTATTTGTATTTCCACTGTCTGACCTTTCTACTTTGACCCTTTATTTTATATATATATATATATATATATAAAATATATATGTAAATCTTAAATCACTGAAATTTAACAGCAATATATAGCAGGGTAGGATATGTTTCATATGAAATTATGATAAATTAATTAATTACAGTTTTGTCTCGTTATTCATCCCCTACATTTAAAGTATTTCCTTCTACAGGATTTTACAGACCTTTTACAGAAGTACTTTTAGGCTTCTAATTTTTTTGCATTTAAAAAGTGCAGCTCGCTTCAAAAATGTTCTTTTTCCAGAACAAATAGGTAATACAAAAATGGGGAAATTTTCTTAGTAAGAGCTTTACCCTTAGTTCTAAAAAGCTGTGTTTCTCCAGAGAATTGTTAATAGTGGGATATAAAAAGGGTCTGAGCTCTTAAAAGTAACTTAAGAGCACCTGTACCATGCAGCCAAAGCTGGAAGAAAGTTGTTTTTCCCCCACAATTTTTCCCTTCAGATATTCCACCAGAAGCAATATTTCCCTGCTAGAGCCGCCTTTTTATTCCTCTTTTGAAAATGTATTTATTATTGCTGTGTTTATTGTTTATTTATTATGCTAATAAACATTTCTTTATGATTCATCTTTGTTCCTCTTTTGCTTTACCCACAAGACTGTGCTGGAGCATCTCGCAGTATGAATTGACCTTGAAATTCTTCACTTGCTAAACAGAGTTCACCATTTTTCACATAGGAAGAAAGAAAATAAAATATTTCTTAATTAGTGTAGCAAAACATTTCTTCTTGTCAAATATTTTCCTGGGTTTTTATCTTTCTTCTTCTTTTCCTGGAAACATTTAAGAATAAATTTGCCCGACAATTAACAACAATCTGGGGGTGGTTTGTATGTTAATGAACAGAACTGCATGAAGCTGTAGGAACTCCCACTTTGCCTGTTCACTCCATGAATTTTAACAGCTATAAAAACTTCACCTTGGAAGATACCCAAGCCTTTACTAATAACAACCGCAGCAAGAAGTATTTTTCCCTGTTCAAAATTAATTGTTTTTGGTTTTTTTTCAATTACCTGTCAGGGTGGGGTTGTCTTTTTTTTTTTAAACAGACATTTTCCTGACATCTCCCTTATTTCTAATGGGGTTTTTTAGCAAAGTAATACTCAAGGTATTTTTTTTTTTTTATTTTCTTTTTCCCAGTGAGAGATTCTCCTGGAGTTTTCTCACTTTCTATTAGAGAAATTTCCTGATGATGCAAATATTTTTGCCTGGATTGAGCCACCTTTTATGCACGCACCCCGGATTTCAGCACACAGGCTGTAAATTTCAGAGTGCATAATTCACCTCAAACCTGAGGCTGACAGCATTTTATGAGTCTTACACCGCATGCCACATCTGCCAGGCTCTTTCCCATCCTTCCCATCCCACTGTGTTTCCCCACAATAATTTACCAGAGGAAGTAAAAGAAATTTGAGGGGTGGGGAGGCTTCCTGGAGTAGGACAGTATAATTATCTCCCTGGGGATTCAGCAGGGACAGCAGGCTAAAACACTCCTGTCAGGATATTATCTTTAGCAACTACATGTGGCCAGATCCACAACATATTTTTCCAATGGACAAACAGTTTGTTGGAATGTCTGACCCAACTGAAGTTGCAGAACAACACTGGGGTGCTCCTGGTGATTTCCCACCGCAGAGCTCAATAAACAAAGCTGAGCCCTCAGATGCTGCTTGCAGGTTACATCTTTATATTGCTGTAGGATAAAAGCATTTCCACAGGGGGAAAGAGAGCATGTGGGCATCTAATTCCATCAGGACATTTCACCACAGACAGCAGGGGCACGTGGAAGTCGGGGCAGCAGGGGGAAGGAGGAAATTCTCTCCCTCTACTCTGCTCAGGTGAGACCCTACCTCCTGCACTCAGCTCTGGGGTGGGCAGTGCAGCAAGGACTTGGAGCTGCTGGAGCAAGTCCAGAGGAGAGCAGCAGGGTGCTCCAAGGGCTGGAGCACCTTTGCTATGGAGACAGGCTGGGAGAGCTGGGGTTCTTCAGTCAGGAGGAGAGAAGGTTCTAAGGAGAAATGAAAGCCCCTTCCACAGCCTGAAGGAGCCACAAAAAACAGGGAGAGAGACTATTTAGACAGGATGGAGGGACAGGACAAGGGGGAATGAGAATAAGAGACAAACAGACAGAGAATAGGGCTAGATGGGATATACAGGAGAAATTCCTAAGGGTGGGGAGGCCCTGGCACCCAGGGGTGCCCAGAGAAGCTGTGGCTGCCCCTGGATCCCTGGCAGTGCCCAAGGCCAGGTTGGACATTGGGGCTTGGAGCAGCCTGGGATGGTGGAAGGTGTCCCTGTCCATGGCAGGGGTGACACTGGATGGGCTTTAAGGCCCTTCCAACCCAATCCATTCTGGGATTCTGGGATTCCCGGACTCAGCTCCGCAGCACCCCATTGGTGCCGCGAGGTGCTCAGCACCGCCTCAGTGAGCTGCAGCTGCCCTTGGCCTGAGCTCAGGAGGATTTTCCCTTTGCCTTGGCAAGCCCCTGGCACACACGGAGCCTTTCAGCCCACAGCAGTGCCCCTCTGGGGGAGCACCAAGAGATTCACAGCCTCGCAAGGCTGGGCTGCCACCCCATGTGCTGCAGCTCCTGCCAGGCCTGCTCAGGGAGCGCAGGCAGCTCTGCACACATCTCCTGGGAATTGCTCACGGGGAGGGAGCAGGAGCTGCACACTGCACACACAAACCGAGCATCTGCTTTGCTGTGAACCCCAATGCCAGGCCGTGCCCAGCGTGGCACATTGTGCCATCCTGGAGCTTTCAGCTGCACAGTGTGTGTGGCCAAGCACGTGTCCCCTCAGGCTCGTTGTCTCAGCAGATTTTCACCCAGGCTGCAAGAGCTGCATTGGCAAATGCATTGGAGTGCTGCAGCACCTCTGCAGGCACCTGACCCAGCCAGTGCGATCCAATGTCCTGGCAGGAAAATCACCGTGGGCCTCATGAGTTCCCCACAACAGCCTGGGAGCTGCTGCCCTGCACAACAGGCAGCTCTGGAAAATCTCCTCGGCGTGGCTGAGAGCACTCCTCCCTTCAGAGATCCTACACAATGAGCTCTGCGCCAGGGCAGCTCTCTAGGAGGAGAAGTGCACACAACAAAAGGGCTTTTGCATCAAACCAAGGCCTTGTGGCACAAGTCACAAGGACTTGGTGTCCCCGCATCCCTCCCGCCCCAGGCAGAGCCTTTCTCCTCTGCCCCACACAGCACACACTGCAACGGCCCAGAGACCAAAAGGCTTCGGCCTGCAGGAGCTTCCCCCAAATCAATGACTGCAGCGCAATGAAAACAACGAGCGCTTCTGATTTATCAATTCCAGCAATTTATTTCAACAAAAGCATCTGATGGAACATGTTCTAGTGTAGCAAGAGCTACAGCTCAAGTGCCTAAGGAACATATTCCAGAGGAACATATTCCAGGCCAAATGCTGAATAATATTATCTATCAGAAAATAAAAGAGCTTCCTACCACTTTTCTTTAAAAACTAGTGTCTAGTTTAAACCTCCGAAACGCTTTACCTTATTTAATTAATTTAGTTAATTTAGTCAATTTAGTTAATTTAGTTAATTTAATTTAGTTAAATTAGTTATTAGGGTTTAATTTTAATTTATTTTTTAGTTATTAATTTTTATTAATTTATTACCTTAATTTATTAAACACGAATAGAAGGCGTGAAATTGCCTTTATCCCGTTATCTTAAATAATAGAAGAGAGCTTACGAACATCTACCCATATTTTAACCTACGGAATTTTACTTTGTTAAATTCTCCTACTTCTGCTCCTCAAATTCTTGAGGCAGCAGCTACAATGGCACCTCAGTCATGAGCCTCCTGGCCCTGCAGCAGATGGACACTGCCACCCAACTTGGTGGCATCTGCAGAATGACTGAGGGTGCCCTCAATTGTCTTGTCCAGTTCATTGAAAATGTCACTGCCAGAGTCAGGGTTTGGTTATTTAGACCAGAGCCCTGACTTGCTTTAGCACTTGGTTTGTCATGTCTTGAGTCCTGGTCACGTCCATGTCACAAAGAGCAGAATGCTCTTCGGTTGGGGCCTTGCCAGAGGGGTGAAGGTGCCTTTTAACCACATTGGGTGGGCAAGGGCACCTCTCCATGCCAAGCCTGCAGTCGCATGCCAAGAGCTGTGACAATGCCTGGGACAGTGCAAAGGCACTGCAGATCCTCCAGCCAAGGCATCGCTCTCTGCAGGGCCTGGCTCAGGGGCTGTGCACAAACACACGGTGTGCGGAGCGGAGGAGAGGAAGGGCAGAGCCTTCCAGAGCTCATTCCAGTGCTCGTGCCACTGTGGATGTCACAGTATGGGCATCAGCACAGAGCCATGGGATGGCTCCTGTGACAGGAGCACCAGAATGAGGTGTCCGAAGCTCCAGAATGCGCTGCGCAGAGTCCTGAGTGCCCTCCTGAAGTGCGACGGTCGCCAAGTGCTGTCTGGAGGTTTCCATGGGAGGGGCTCTGAGGCTCTCTCATCTTCACTGCTCCAGGACAGGTCACTGCTTTGCGAGGTCCAAAAGTCACTTGGGAGGGACATGGAGCCACTGTCCTCTTCAGCGCTCCCACTCAGGTCTCTGTCTTCAGCCCAGGCCTCAAACAGGAGAGACCCTGAGCCACTCTCTTCCTCACTGCTCAGCTCTGCGTCTTCAGGCCATTCTTCTTCTTCTTCCCCAGGGAGGGACCCTGGGGCGCTCTCCTCCTCAGAGCTCCAGCTCAGGAGTGTGAGCTCTGCCCACGCTGTGGACGGCCCTGGCAAAGTGCTCACACACCTGAGCTCCTCGGAGCTGGGTCCCTCCTCAGCTGGTGCCTCTGACGGGCACGGCTCTGCTTCTGCCCCTGCCCCCTGCCCACCGAGATCTTCCAGCTGGCTGGGCGAGGGGCTGGGCGGGCACCTGTCCATCGCCGGGGATGGAGTCGAGGCCTTTTTCCTGCTGGGAGGGGCTCTGCTGGGCAGAGCTGGGCCTTGGCCTGAGGCTGTGCACGGCTGAAGGTTCCCGTGCTCTGCCCAGGCCTCGCGTGGCCTCACAGGGGGAACCTCTTCTCCACTTCTCTGGCTTGGGTCTCGTCCTTGTTCTTCTTGGGACAGCTCTTCGGGGCTGTCCACTTCACAGTCTTCATCTACCATGGCACAGGCCCTCTCCTCCATCTCTGGTGCTGTCAGGACAGCCCCCGCTGCTGCCCCTGCCCCCTGCCCACCCAGAGCTTCCAGCTGGCCGGGCTCCGGGCCGGGCGGGCAGCAGGGGCTGTGCGGGCCAGCTGCCCGGCTCTCTGGGCCTGCTGCGGGGGCTGCTGCTGCCGTCCCTGCCCCCGTGCCCTCATGCAGGGGCCGCTGTGTCCCCGGCTGCTGGCCGCGTCGCCGGATCACAGCCGCCATCCTGCTCACCATGGCACGGGAGGCGCGCCGCAGCGAGTGCAGCAGAGCCCTGGGGCTGTGCGGGGCCGCTGCCCGGCTCTCTGCTGCTGCCGCCTGCGTGCCACAGGCAGCACAGGAGTCACGGTGCTCCTCAGCTTCCTGCGGGGCTGCCCGTGACTCACAGCTCGGCACCTGCACGCACGACGAGCACCATGAGGCCGAGGCGGCCGCGGGGCCTGGCACCCACTGCCCTGGCACAGCAGCTCCCTCCGTGCCCGCAAGCCCGGCCCCGGCCCCGAGCGCATCCCTTACCTTCTGCCGCTTCCCGAACAGCAGCCACTTCTTCTTCCGAAGAACGTCGGTGCTCCTCTCCATGTCCGTGGACATCTCTGAGTCGCTCCGACGCTGCGCTCTCCCGGGAGATGCTGTCTCCTGCCACACGAGCTCTCCTGGGAGAAGGCACCCCGGCGCTCTGGGTGCCCTTTTATGCCCTCCTGCTCGGGGCGTGTCCCCAGGTGTCACAATGGGCTCTGGGCACACGCAGCCACATGTCACAAAGGAGCCTGGAACGCGCTGCTGTCCCCATGGCCACTCCCCAGCAGCCCTGGGCCAGCGGCGGGGGGGGCTCAGAACCAGCTGCAAACCGCTGGAACAGCTGGCAGCGGCTGGGACAGGAGTGTGCAAAGAGTGCGGGGACAGAGCTGTCACACAGCTTCAGCAGGGACACAGCAATGGCTGCAAATGAAATCCGTGCATGCGCCACAGCTTAAAAAAAGTGTCTTTTCACATCATATGCAACTGTAAAGTTGTAGAAGGCATCGCTGGTGGCTGAAATTTATTTAGAAATAATAAGAAGTTATAAAGAATTGTGGAAAATGTAAAAAAAATGTTCCAAGAACATCATTTTATTGGTGTCTATTAAGTGTGATAATTGGACACTCAGCTGAGAATTCCCTTCTAAAATCAGGATAGAGGGCCCACTGAAAAATACAGAGGCTTTTGGTCATGGAACATGTGCAACACCAAGTTTAGGATGAAGGACTGTGTTGTAAATATACTGGGCTCTTTGGGGAAAAGGTTTTCCTTCCACCTTCGTTAAGAATTCCATAATTTGCCCCTTTATAATGCAGAGTAAACCACAGGAGAACTCCCACAGTTCAGGAGGCAAAGGAAAAACCTCCAGAGATGAGCTGTTGGAATACAATTCCAAAAAATGCTGAAATGTTCACATAGCTCCAATTTCAACTGGGAAATTACAAGAGGAAATGATGGTGAATACTCCAGTTTAGGAGGGTTTAGAAAGGCTCTTGGGAAGGAATTGTTCCCTGGGAGGGTGGGCAGGCCCTGGCACAGGTGCCCAGAGCAGCTGTGGCTGCCCCTGGATCCCTGGCAGTGCCCAAGGCCAGGTTGGACATTGGGGCTTGGAGCAGCCTGGGACAGTGGGAGGTGTCCCTGCCCATGGCAGGGGTGGCACCAGATGGGCTTTAAGCTCTCTTCCAGCCCAAACTATTCTGGGATTCTGGGATTTGTGTTTCCAGGCTGTTACCCCCGCAGTGCACCCTGTGCTTGGCAATGGCCTGTAGAAAATGGTAGATCTGTGCTAATTAAAGCCAAATAAAAGCAGGCAGCACAAAACTGTTTGATGAAGAGGACTGTGCTGGCACAGAGCCAAAGGGCCCTGAATTATTCACCATTCCTACAACAATTCCCACCACATGAAACTGCCGGGGTTAAGAAAGCAGCCACAGTCTCTCAGCTCCCAGGATTCCCAGCCTGTCCTGCATGCCCCAAATCAATATTTATGGTCATCAATTAGAGGTAATGTGATAACAAGGCATCTGAAAGATCAGAAACGGTGCTTTCCCTCCCTGTGGCACTGTGGGACTTGTCAATTATGACTCTGTAAGATGCAGGATTTTGGGGAGCTGCGACCATCTGGATGCATTTTGGCATCTGTTTTATTTCATTTATTGGTTCATGCAAACAAACAAAACAAAGCCCTTTAGCAAGATTTTGGCAACTTTAGTGATGATAATTTTAAGGTATTGATATCTAAGAACGTCTTGCATGAAGACCATTAATTTTTCATTGATTTCATTGCACGAAGGGATTAGGCAAACAAAAAAAAAAAGTGGTACTTATATACTTCATATTTGACATTTTTCATATGTTTTTCTTAAAGTTTAAAGTTACCACAAGGTAGCACCTATCTCAATTACTAATGGTTGAAATTTTTTTAGGGAAAAATGAAAGCATTTACTTTTTGAATGACTAATAATGTCTCATTTTGATATATTATTATTAAAATTTTAGAGTATGAAGGAAATTATAGTTTGATCCAGATAAGTTCAAATGAGATATAACAGCTACTCCCTTTTGCTACATAATGTTCTATCAACATCTATTATTTACAAGTTGAATTTTGTATTCTTTTTTTCATCCCATTATAATAAAGACTGATCTTTTAATCATAAATTTAATTAAATGCATTATATTTAGATGTCTTTATAATTGCATTTTGAGAATGTAATTTTTTAGCTGCAAATATCCCTTGCTGTTCATAATAAAATTTTGCCTTGACTGTGGTCAAATGGAAATAACAGTTTTTCATACCATTCTTAGCTTAAATGATGCAGAAAAGAAAAATACCAACAACTGATGGTTTATTTGCTTCACTTTTGTTGGTTTTTACACTTCTGTTAAGGTCTGAAAGGTACAATTTCAGAAGCTTGAAACCCAAAAACAGGGAGAGAGAGACACCGTAGTGTTATAGTGTAATTTCTATCAACTTCTCAGATAAAAATGTTCTCAAATTCAGTTTTTTTGTTTAATTTTTTGGGTTTTTTTGTTTAATTTTAGTCAAAAATTATTTCCCACTATTTCGTGATGTCTGAATTAAGAAAATTGTGTTTTCAGGATGTTTAATAATTGTTGGGGTGTTTTCTGTTGAGTTCCCAGGCAGGGCCACAAAATGAAGTGACAATCCAGGTAAAGCAAAGTCTCCTGAGGCTGTGTGAGTGCTTTATCAGCAAGATCAGCTGGACATGGCCCTGAACCTCTGCACTTTTCTGGCTTCCTGTGTATTGAGCTGCTTTTGATCCCAAATTTTGGTCTTTCTGCCAGGATACTGCTAAAAAAAGTGGCCCTTGTGATGGCTACAACTAAAGCTTCATTGCCTGTCACTGGGGGAAGGGTTCACCATCATGGGCAAGGTTCTTTTGGCAGGAGTTCCTTGCAGCATCATTGCCCCGAGTGCCGTTGGCTCTTCCCTGTAAGCTGTGGGGGAACAGGACATGTTCCCCTTGGTGCCATCCCTTGGCTCATCCCCAGTCCTGTGCTCGGTGCTGGGCCACCACTAAGAGAGGGACACTGAGGGACTGGGGAATAGCTGCAGCCCCAGGAGTGGCTGAGGGAGCTGGGAAAGAGCTCAGCCTGGAGAAAAGGAGGCTCAGGGGGACCTTGTGGCTCTGCACAGCTCCTGACAGGAGGGGACAGCCAAGGTCAGGATCTGCTCCCAGGGAACAGGGACAGGACAAAGGGAAATGACTTTTAGGAGCACCAGGGGAGGTTTGGATTGGATATTATGGAAAATTTTTTCACATAACAAGGGAAGCACTGGCACAGGCTGCCCAGGGTGGAAGGTTGGACTTGATGGTCATGGAGGTCCTTCCAGCCTTGGTGGTTCCCTGGTCTCAGTGTCCCACAAGGATTCACTCATGAAACACCTCAGGGGTCTAAATTATCAGGGCAAGGATGAATCCCCTCTGCAGCCCTTCCTGTGGAAAACCCCCCATGTGTCCAGGAGACTGAACCCACCCTTGCTGATCCAAGTACCATTGGAATGACATCGGAATGCTGGAATTTGTGGATTTCAAAGGGAGCGGGACCTCAATTATTTATCCTCTGGGGCAATATTGCTTATAGCAAGCAAAATTATATTGTGGGGAAAAAAATCCACATTTCCACATGAATTTTTTTCATTACCTTCAATTTATATTAACTAATTTCCATGTGCTCCTTTCTCACCTTAGCTGGTTGCAGTCTTCAATTACCTTAATTTAACCAGAAATCTCCAGATAGGTCACAGCTCTCATGTTTAATGAAAAATGAGTGAAAGAGGCCTAATAGAAATTCATAAGTTCCTGATGTTCTTTGGAGTAACACATACATTATTTAGTTCTGAGTGATGCTCTACACATTTAACCATATTTAGGCTGCTAATTGTACTGGATTTAATGTCCCTGTGGGAGTATCCTTCACAACACAAGACAGCTTCTCACTGAACTCCCTGCATTGCTCACCAAAGCAAAAACCACCCGTGGATATTGATTACTTCTAATATTCAGAGTTTTAATGACAGAAGAATGCTTTGTAGAATAAACCAGAAAATCTTTAATTACTTTTAATGTTCCCTGAACTGCTCTAAGTCAAGGTAAAGAGATAAGGAGACAATTTCCACAAACTATGGTTTAAAGCACAGTGAAATTTCTTTTTTTTTTTCCCCGTCACTGTGTATGTTGTGTCTTCAACACTTGTGGTCACTAATTCCAGGAGAAGTTGAAGGTGCTTCCATGCTGAAAATAAGATCCATTTTTTTTGTCTCTTTTCTGACTTATTTTACACTGGGAAGGCTCTAATAACAAACACTCTGCAAACTCACTGGTGAACTAAATTAGGCAAGGAAATGTGATTTATTTCCGAGTGCCTCATCTAAATGAGTTCCAAAGGGATGTTCCTCCTTTGGAATTTTGCTTCTTTTCTCCCCAGTCTGTGATTGCATTTGACTTTGTTCAGAGCATCAAACTGGAGAGGGGGAATGTTGGTGTTCCAAGGGAAGAAAAGAGAGCCAACAAGATAAAACTGAAAAGTGAAAAAAGAGAAAGGTTGAATTTTCCATTCAGTCTTTAAATTATGTTAAAAATATTGAAGCACAATATGTGGCTTGGCCACAGATAATGTTTTTTTAAAGAAAAATATCTGTGAAATACTGAATTCATTCTGCGAGATTCATATGTTAACAGTCTTTCAGCAAAAAGAATGGAAGAAGTTTTCTAAAACCATTTTCAAAAGTCAAAAATTTTCAAAAATCTGATTTTCTGTAAAATCATAGTGAACTATGTATAAAAATAGACACTACATAGAGGCTTCTTTTAGATAAGAAACCCAGTTTTCAAAACATCAGTTTTGATGATTTTCCAAGCTTTGTACAACGGAATAATCAGTATTGTACAATTTTGCTATGGATTTCTAAGCTAATTGATGAAAGCATTTCGGGGCAAAAACATTATTTTTTATTATATTTTAATTCTGTTTTAAAGGAATTGACTCTACCTAAAACATATTCAAAATCTAAGTGTTTGCTATCAACTTGTGGAGCAGCTTTCAAATAATTTAAAATTGCATATTTTGATTGATCCTGTTAATTGCCACACAACTGACACCTGAGGCCAAGAGAAAACAATATTATTATGAAAGAGTTCTGAAGAGCCCTAAGAATTAAAATGGCTCTACCCTCTGTTAACTTATTTCTCCTGTTATTAAAACTTTGGGACATAGAAATACCAGAAGAGTATCTGATCCATTAAAACTTGTGGGGTTTTTTCCCAAGCATTTCTTAAAATTAGCTCTAGGCATCACCTTGGTTCAAACAGGTCACTCAGAAAACACAGAAAAATAAAAGATTTATCTTCTGCTCAGTGGGAAATGGAAGTAATTGGCTTATAAGGCATCAGAGGTCATTATTTTAGGTGTAGTGACCTAGAGGAGGTCAGCAACAGAACGAGGAAACCTTTTCACATAATCACATCCTAAATTTTCTGGAAATACAAGCTGATTCTTATCACCAGTTAATACCAGTTCACTTCATTCATTTTCACATGCTTCTTCTAAGTAATCCTAAGTGGAATTTTCTTCCTAAACATAATAAATTATTTAGATTTTTTTCTAAAATACATGGAAAATTCTAATAATAAGGTAGTAATTCTACATTTAGATTTCCTGGAATTTCTCTCTTTATGAGAGAAATGGGGGAATTTAAGGTGGAATTCATGTTGTCTGTCTTCAGATGTCTTTAACGTGGACTTGAATAACTGGGGCCGCTGTTTCAGGCTGCATCTGCATTAATGCCTTAATTCAAAAAAATTGGGGTTGGTTTTTTTTCCAGAGAGACCCTAGTGAAACACTGATT
Organism: Acanthornis magna; assembly: GCA_036785705.1. Lineage (NCBI taxonomy): Eukaryota > Metazoa > Chordata > Aves > Passeriformes > Acanthizidae > Acanthornis > Acanthornis magna. Next base: position 41,655 of record JAWUZG010000130.1, on the reverse strand, counting down.
AAGCCTAATTAACCTTAACCCAATGTTATAAAGCATTGCAGAGCAGGTTCAGAAATTCCACAGAAATTCAGTGGCACTGGCGGTAGGAAATTGGGACACATTTTGAACCATGTGAGGGTGCCTAAAAATCTACCTAAGTATTCTTCCTGCTGCTTTATGGTCATATCAAAATACCGTCGGTTTTCTACCCTTTGTAAAATTTTTCTGGTCCAAGAACACCACCAAAAGAGTGAGTTACTAAAAGGATCTGGTTTTCAGATGTCAAAGCTGAAAATGAAGCTCTAACTTGAAGCTTCTCCTCTTCAATTAGAATAAGACATTTTATTCCTAAGATTAGGAAGTTCCTATTAATACTGAGGCTGATACATACACTGAAATCAATGGGATTCGTGGGTCTGAATCCCAAAAATGCTGAGCAAAACAGCAGCTGAGGAGATTTGGCACATTTCATAAATCACTCAGTCAACACCAGACAGGATTATACCTTCACTGCAAACCTCTGACACATTTCTTTATGGAATCTGTACCCTACACTGGATCATCCCTGGATATTTATATCATTACAGAGCCTGGGAAAAATGATGCCTTGTTCTGATAATGTCATTTTAGTTCAGGCAAAGAAGAAATCTAACAGGCTGATGAAGCAATTCAAGATTTCTCATGTAGTTCTAAGTTTGATGCTTATTTATCTGCAATACTTCTGCCATAAATAAAGCAAATATTTTATGTGATACCTGAAATTTTTAAGAGGGATGCCTGGATGTGCATAGGGATACTGACAAATGAAATAGCAGTGAAATAACAGAATTTCTTGTAGAAATGGTTATGTTTTTTCTACTGCAAATGAGACCTGTCTCAGTCAAAGATTTTCCACAATGTGATACAAAGAATGTTTAGTACTAATAAAAAACTACTTTAAATCCAAAAGGAAACTCTTTTAGAAATATAATTACTGCATTGTTTTGCTAAATGTCTGTAGACTAATTAATGAAATACAATCCAGTCATATCATTCAATCCCTTCATAGACTGGCTAAGTTTGCTGTTGGAAAACTCCCTTTTCCCCACTTTTATTAAATTCTCACACAGTTTTCTAACTAAATGCACTATTAGAAACCTTCTGGTTTTTCACAAAACTAACCATCACAGTTAATTTAAATTTCTTGCCCTTGTGCCATTGTTGTCTTTCCACAGGAGATTGTGCTCCTTCTCCAGTGACCATCCTTTAATTATTGCATCCATGGAAAACAACTGCATCTCCTCTCAGACTTTGGTTTGCTTGGAGGAAAGAAAAAAACCGAAACCATCTGTCATCTGCATTTCACCAGGGAAGGGACTCCACTTCCTAACATTGCCACGACCTCTCCTCTTCATCCACTCCAGCTGGAATTCATCCTGAAAGCCAGGACTGCATGAGATTCTAAATCCAGAGTTTAAATAGAGCCTGGCATAACAATGATAATTGCTAAGAATTACACAAAATGCTTTTCCTGGTACATCCTAACCTTTTCCATGGCTTCACCAAAGTGGTGGATTGTCACATAATCATCAAAAGAGGAGCTAGGAAAACCCTGTCAATCATTTCAACTTGGCTCTTCAAATCTACAAACCCATTTTGTTTCTTTTTTTATTGACTTTTAAGCGAATAACATGATATGCATTAAATTTAGGTCAAGAGAAGTATAAAGGATCATATTCCTGTAAGTTCTGTAGGACATGACAAAATGAGTTGAGGATGTCCAGAACCAGGACTGAGCAAATCTTTGGAATCAGGATTCTGAAGCAGCAAACCCGAAAAATGGGGAAAAACTCCAGGAGAATCTGAATAATGTTCAGTCAGGAACAAAGAATAAGATGTGCTTAAATGCAAAATAGTATTCCTTTTGATGGCCAAGAAAAAGCATTCTTCTTTTTGCCACTCTTAAAAAGAGTTAAGTTTATGCTTTTATCTGCATTTCAGACTTTTTTCAGCCAAAGCAATGCTACCAGTTCTGTGAGTAAACAAAGAAACCAAAGAGAAAGAGGAGGGAAAAAAAGAAGAAAATAAAGACAACTTTAAGAAACCAAATTTGCCCAGGGAAAATGGCTCCTGGGCAGAACTTCATGGAGGCTCTAAAGAGCATCCTCAAAATTCAAAGGCCTTCCCTTCACCCATAAGTACCAACCAAACTGTGCATTCGAACATTTAAAATGATCCTGCCAGTTCAATAAAGAAATTCAGCTTAACAACATTAGTAGAGTTAAGTTCACTTTATATTGAAGTTAAATATCTGTATTGGTGGTGCAAGTGGAGGTGAAAGTAAACTGGAAAACACTCAAAAATACACAGTTTGGGGTGGGGATTTTTTAAAATCATGTGTTAGGAGCATTAAAAAATCTAGTAATTTACTTCTCTTGTTCAAAATTTGGCTATGCCACCAAAAAATCCCCTCCTCTGGAAGTTATGTTTGAGAACAACCCAGGCTGATATTGATCTGCACAAGCTATTTGTATTTTTCAGGCTTTCTGGAAAGGCAGAGTGCTTTTTAGCAGAGCACAGAAGCAGGGAAAAATCCCAAATTGTTTGTATTTGTAGCAATAAAAATGATCACTGGAGCAGTATCAAACACTTACAATCCCCCTTCCTGTCTAGTCTTTTATCAAGTGATTTAAAATGACTCATGTAATTTAAATTCTCCATTAAAAAAGCGACTTGTGTTCTTCTCTGAGGTTTCCAGCTGCAAGATATGATTGCAACATGATTTGTTACATGCAGGGAAATAATTGATCAAACCCCGAGTTCCACAGAGCCATCAGTCACACCAGCACCTGAGTGGGAAAAAACTCCATAAATTCTCAAGTTCTGAGTAATGTCTGTGCCTTGGTGTGGGATGAACAAGCTGCTGATAAAAACAGCTTCAAACAAAACTGTATCTCAAAAAATAAAGGGTAAATGGAGACCGTTTTTTTTAATCCATAACAATCTCTGGAGGGTGCAGAGAAGACAATTCACAGAAATGATACAGCTGAAGTCATGCAAATAATTACAAATTATGCAGAATCATCACTTAACAATTGAAATTTAACTCACAATTTCTGACAACGAGCAAAAACACAGCCCACTAATTCAGCGTTCTCAGGACAGCTGCAGTTTTCAATGGTTGCTTGCCCAGAATGTCCTAATTTCTTGTTATCTGCTGCAGTGGCTCCATCACTTCCCACAGATTTGGGAGACTTACTAAGACAGAGTGGCTGCCCCTGGATCCCTGGCAGTGTCCAAGGCCAGGCTGGACACTGGGGCTTGGAGCAGCCTGGGACAGTGGAAATGTCCCTGCCCATGGCTGAGGGTGGCACTGGATGGGCTTTGAGGTCCCTCCTGATGGATTGTCCCTTTCCACCTTCCCTGGAGCCCCTTCAGACCCTGGAAGGAGCTGTGAGGTCTCCACACAACCTTCTCCTGTCCAGGCAGAGCATTCCCAGCTCTCCCATCCTGGCTCATGCTCCAGTCCCCTCTGGAGTCTCTCTGACAGGCCCTGCCCTGTTGGATGGCTTTGTCCTTTCCCTTTTCCGGGAGAAGTGCTCCGTTCTGCTGGTGCCACCAAGAGGTGGAATGCTACATGGCTGAGGCCTGGATTTGTGTGTTTAAACCACATTTAAACCACATTTTTAAACCACATTTCCTGTGGCTCCGGAATTGCTCCCAGCCTCGACTCTGGGGTGTGTGCCCTCCAACATGGGCAAGCAGCAAGGTCTCCTTAATTCCACAGCCTCGCAACCTTGGCAAAGTTCTCTTTCCAAGTGCCCTATCCTTCATTTTCATAATTGGTAGTGCAGAGGAGACTAAATGCAAAGTCGGGGAATTAATTGAGGTGTGCTGGCCTCATCTGCATGTCCTTAATTCAGGCTGTGCACTGCACTCAATTATGGGTCACTTCCAGGGAGATTGGACCACAAGTGGGAACGAAGGAGGCCAGAAGCTGAATCTCAGAAAGAAATAGATTGACCTGCTAAAACAGCAGAAATTATTCTGGAGGATTTATATTCAGACATAATGTTCAGTCACAGAAAGCACAGAATATATACATTATATATTTATATCTATATAACTATATTAATATAGAGATGTAGATATCTCCTAATTTCAAGCAAGGAAATGAAGTAGACACAAGTTTTTAATGTGTAATTCTAAAAGTGCATAACACTTAGTGTTAAATGGAAGATAGAAGTCTCTCCTGAATTTGAACTCTAATTGGGATGAAAAAGTTGATTTTCCCTTTAATACCTCATGGCCTGGGAAAACAAATAGTCCTGTCCTGTCCTGGAAGATGCTCAGGGGCAGAGAGGTTTCAGAAGATGGGGAAGAGTCTGGAACGGATGCTCCGTAATCCCTCCTCCCCCTGAGCGGGGATGCTCTGAGCACCTCATCCCCAAAGGAAAGGGGTGAGCCCACCTGTCACAACACACTACACCTAACTGGGCTTATCAGAGCACTTGGAGCCAAGGCAAATGAATATTAATTATATCTTCCTTAATCTCTTTCTCCTTCATGGGTGCAACAGGCTCTGCTTTGGCTACAAAGTTCTACCATTAGAGTCCATTGATTTTTACTTTTGATGCTCTCTCTTTATTGTTTTCTCTTTTATTTTTTTTAAATGCATTTTTTTAGAGTTTTTAAAACAGCAAAGTGTTCCAGAATGCTACACTAAACAATTATTTACATGCATATTTGATGCACTCCAGCTTCCTTTCTTAAATATATCTATTTTAGAGTAACAATCAGATCTGGTGAACAAGATACATTTTTCATCAATGATTATGCCAACAACAGAGGGAAAAAAAAATAGATGAACCTGTGAATAATTTATAAATTGGATAGGAAAAAGGCAGATTGATCTGTGAATTTATTAAATATTAATAATCCTACAAGGCTGACATGATAACGTAGTTCAGGATAATGGTGAAGTTAAACCAAGCCATCTGTGCTGGGGGTTTAGAGCAAAATGCTGAATGCAGACCACCATGTCCCTCAGGTGAAGATCTGACATCATGAGACCTTCAAGTATCTTCTAAAATGAGGAAATATCCTTGGGTTTGTGCCCTCTTCTGTTCAATTGGCAGTTAAAGAACACTGAAGAAATTCCTAATGTCCATCCATTCTCTCATTCTGGTAGAGCAGCCTTTGCAAAGGCTCATTATTGGGTGCCTGAGAGGTGGGAATGGTTGGATTCATTAGAACTGAAAGGGTTTGAGGCTGGGATTATCTTCCCGAATATCAAAAATCCCATGCTGGGCGGCAAAGTCTCCAAGCTGAGACCAGAGTTCCCAGTTTAACAATGTCGAAAGAGAGAAAAAAGAAACAATCAAAAACAAAAAACCCAACACAAAAAAAACAAAACAAAAAAACCACAAAAAAGCCAAAACAAAACCAAAACCAAACCAAACCAAACCAAACCAAAAAACAACAAAAAACACAAAACAAAAACAAAAAACCCACAAAAAACCCCACAAAACCAAAACAAAAAAACCCAAAACCCGCAAAACAAAACAAAAAAACTAAAACAAAAAAAGAAAAACCAAAACCAAAACCAAAAAAACCCAAAAAACAAACAAACAAAAAAAAAAACCCCAAAACAGAACTAAAAAAAAAAACAAAAAACCCCAAAAGTCTGTTAGCTCTGCAGCTCATGCAAACACACTAACAGGATGAAATTGCATCCTTATCCCGTGGAGCCCCCGGAGCTGATTGGCAGAGAAGCACTGATTTCGGAGCAGTGCTCACACGGCAGCTGCTAACGTGGCAGCTTCCTGACTCGGCTGTTCTGCTAATAATGTTTAGTGGGGCTGGCAATCCCATTGATTTCCCATATGTAATAAGGAGAGTGCATTGCTACCTTCCTACTTAAGGTTTATTAAGCAGGCAGGATATTAGAAGTCAGAACTGATTAATTCAGGGCATAAACAATCAATTTGGATTGTTTTAGTCTTCTTTTTTTTCTTTTTTCCCCACAGTCTTGTCCCCAAACACATCCCTGTTAGTGCTCTCATTTCTGGTGACACTTGTTTTTTACCTTCCTTTGTGAGTTTTCACCTTTATGTTAAAGACTGCGTTAAGCACTCATGGTTTTCTCTTGATTTGTGTCCTCAAAGTCACACTGAGCTCAAGGGTTTGGTGGCAGACCCTGAAAGGGCTGGAGCAGATAAACCTTGTCATATCCAGTTCACACAATGGTGAAAGTCTTCAAATTATAATATAATCATAATAAAATGGGTGTGAGTTCTCTAGACTCAAATTAGGGTTTCCTGAAAGGGCTGGAGCAGATAAACCTTGTCATATCCAGTTTACACAATGGTGAAAGTCTTCAAATTATAATATGATAATAATAAAATGGGTGTGTGTTCTATAGACTCAAATTAGGGGTATTTTACAACAGACATAAAGGGAACATTTATTCTCTTTTCTTTGCATCTATTTTAAGGTCAAGAGCAGCCAGGGAGTAGCCTATAATTTAGGTAAGCCCATTCCAGGGTCCTCGGGGAGAAATTTGTATCTAAGTGGAAAGTGCCTTTTCAACTCTCCTAATTTAAATAGGAGTATCTCCTAATGTCCTCCTTGCTCAATAAACTTCTAGTGGAAACGCAGCATTCTTTTCTCCTTATTACTTATGGGAAATGAAGGGAATTGCTAACCCCTGGATATAGCACTGCCACAGCCACAGGAGCAGGGATGTGCCAGCGCAGCAATTGCCACAGGAGCACTCTTTAGAATCACTAATTTGTCACAGGGCTGGAGTGGCAATGAGCACCTGGAGTGTGACTTGATAATGATGGAGCTCTGTTCCAATAATGAGCCTGCTGCCTTCGTGGGGCTCATTTTTATAACTTCAGGTAACTTCAAAAGGACCCACTGACTGTCAGTGTTGAAAACATAAATAGAGAGATTTGCATTTTTTCACATTTTTTATCGCTACACATATATTACATATACAAAGGAAGACATTTTACTACTTCAAGACAGCAGTGAAACAACAGAGAGATCATAAAAAGGGTAAAAAAGGGCAAATCTGCCCCACAGCAGTTTTCTTTGCCATGTTTATAAGAGAAAAACAAAAGTAAAGGCACAATCATACTAAAGGTGATTAAATTGAAAAACAAAGCAAAAGTACAAAACATTTTGCCATCGGACCTGGCCACAGCCTGGCCATGTCACAGGTGTCCTTCCCTGTGCCCATGTCCCAAACACCACATCAAACACCCTGGGGCAGTGTGCTAACCCCATCAACTCCTGAGTCAATCGTGAGTCTCAATTTCTGCCTCCCTTCAGCAGCTCCCCAAATACCTTCTTGCCTTGGACCACCTGACAGCAGCTCTTGAAATCCCAAGGCATTTTACAGCCATTTCATTCTCGAGATGCCTCTCTGTCCACCTGTACAATTTTTTCCTTCAGCCTGTGCAGATCCTTCTTTCCCTGCATGCTGCAAGACATCTCTCTCTCGGTGTTTTTACACTTTCTGTTATGGTTTCTCTGGGAGAATCCTTTGTTGCTAACAATTACAGGAATCCCATTCCTGCTCTCTTCCTAGGGAATTCCTCCCACTCATTTCAGACAACTGAATTTGTCCATGGTAGTCAGTAATCCCAGCCTGATAGTGTCAGGCTACGTCTCCAAGAACATGGGTTTTATTCTCCTCTGACTCGAGCAATCAAGAAGTGCATCTTCTTTTTCTAAAGATGCAGTTAGAATTTCTGTGAAATTAATAGTGGGGGTGCTGTGGCAAAGGAATGAAGCTTATAATGACAGAAGGAAAGAAATATGATTAAAAAATCAATAGCAAAAGGTTGACACTTTTAATTGCACAGTGCAAAAGAGTGCCCCACACAGTCAGGTGGGGCTGGTGGGATGCTATAATAGAGAAACAAAAGACTGAGTGTTTATTATATGGCTTATCGACCTGGGAACATCCTGAGCTGCTTTCTGGCTGAACTAAAACAAGGCTTTAGGTTTACAGTTAAATCCCTGGGTGATATTTGTGACATTTTCTATTATCTTCACAAGCTTCCTTCCAATTACAACTTGTGGTTCTCTGTGCCCAGTGTTTAAGTCCATCCTTTACACCATCCAACTCCCCAAAGGCTTCATTCTTTTGTGCTCAGATATTATGTTTTAAACCATTAACTTCTTCAAGGCCTCCCAGAATCACAGGATCATTTTTTCTTCCTCTTTCCTCTGGTCAGGTTGAATTGAAGGAGATCATTCCTTTATCATGATGTTCTTCACATCAGGGTTTAGAAGTGAAACCTCTGGGGCGTGGGTGTGTTTGGGGTTTTGGGGTGGAAGGTCCTGTCTCCTTCTCACATCAGAGTTTCCATCTCTTTTTATGATATTTAACTTTATTAAATGAACTGTCTGTGTTTCTGCTGGGACCAAAGCACTCTGATGCTGCAACACAGAAATCATTGTGGCCTTTAGGAGAAGGGGATCCAAGGATTTGGGGCTTCCTGATCTGGACACTTCCTCTCCCTATTCCTCAGTGCTTTTTAGCCATCCTCAGCAACTCAGTAAACATTCCTGTGTACTTTTCCTGAATTCATAACCCCAGAGCATTCTTCCAGCCCTGGAGTAAACCTGAAAGGTCCTTAAAAGGGTGGGTGATAATGGTCCCTTACCTTGCAAAAAAAAAAAAAAAAAAAAAAAGAAACTGCAAAATCATCTTTTTCCACACTCTTAATAAATCAAAATCACTTAATTGTAGCAGATGTCAGCATCAGTCATACTAATTAGAGTGCTATGGCAATAAGTGAATCAATAAAGGCCTAAGAAAAGTTGGATGAACACAGTTAATGAGCTCTTTCCTGTTCTCCAGCAAGAGAAAGGCTCAAAAATTCACAGGATGCATTTCTCTGTTGAATTTTATGCATTGATGGTATTCCAAGAGCAGCAGTGCAGTGAGAGGCCTTTAGAGCTTTTCCTTGGGAATGACCCTGCACTGATCAGACTTTTATATAAATGAGCTGCTGTGAGATAAAGAGTGCATTTAAGTGCCTAAAGTGGAGGTTCTGAGTTGCTTTCTCTCACTTGTAAATGCTATCACAGCTCTTGCTGATGACCCTGTGCTGTGGGCTGGCCCTGGCTGGTCACCAGGTGCCTCTGTCACTCCTCCATCCACAGGACAGGGGAGAAAATCTGCAAAGTTCTCCTGGGTCAAGATGAGGACAGGGAGATCTCTCACCCATTACTGTCACAGGCAGAAGTCTTGACTTGGGGAAAGTAATTTAATTTATTGTCAATTATTTGTGACAGAGGAGGAGAGTAAGAAATGCAACAAAACTGAAATCCCCTTCACTCCTGACTCTTCTGCCTCCTCTGCCCAAGTGGTCTCTTCTTTGTCATCCACTCATGTCATCAGTGTCCTCCTACTGTCTGTGTCTGTGTCCTTGATGAAATTGTAAATCACTGTCCTTCTAAGATACAATCAATAGATTCAGCAGCTCGTGTTCCCTCAAGGTATGACTTAAATGAGGTAAATGCATTACACAACTTTACCAGAGATCTGTACAGGTCATTTCCATATTGCTGTGTGACCATGTGTATTTTTCATAAATGTACACGTTTTTCTAAAGTTCAGAAATCATTACACAGAATAATAATAGTTCGATCTTGTCTTATGCCTAAATTACCAGCAGACTCACACGGGCTACTGAAAACTTTTGTCCCCCTGAAGATAAAAATGTGCTTTTGGTTTCTCTTTCTCTTGGGTTTCTATTTCAGTTCAGCCCATGAGTATTCAAAGCATTTTTGAAAGATGACTTCTACATTTTCTCTCCCTTTAAAGATTTTCCTTCAGCTTTAACGAGCAGTGTGGAAACTGCTTCCTTTCACCAGGAAGGCAGGATGAAGTGTGTGTGGGCAGCCCACAGCAGGAAAAGAGCCCCCATAGGCCCTGTCTCCTGCTCTGCTTTCCCCTTCTTGTTCTCCTGTGCCTCGATTTCTCCAAATATAAACAGAAAATAATGGCCATATACATATTTGTTCCTGGAGACAATTTCTACTGAAATTTTGGCTGTGAAACTCAGCAATCCCTAAACACCCTGGCCTTTTAGAAGAGAGCAGTGTAACAGCTTCAGAATTCCCATGCAGTTAGGGAAAAGCCATCACTGAAATGAAGTCTAGTACATAATAGGCAATACTAAAACAGCTCACAATTACTGTAATTTTACATTTAACTCAGTCTCAGCTTATAGGAAAAAAAATCAAGCAGTAGCTCCTTGTGCTGTATACCTTTGCGCAGCCTCCATTACAGAATGTACAAACAGCCTCGTTATGTGAGACACAAAACACTTCCCTAAATGTCATCTCAAGCTCATTACTGGAAGAAGGAGAGAGCTCTCTAATGTGATTGCTCTTTCTTCATAACAAAGGCAAAAATCACCTGTTCCTTGGAGTCTGAAACCAGTTGTGATTGGAGTTGGATGAAGTGCTGCTGATGAATATTCGCTTGCACTGGCGGTGTGTGTGTAAGGCTGTGTTAAAATGTGCAAATGTAATCTGCTCTGATCATTTCTATTCATCAGATGAAAAAAATCACAGAATTATAAAACTACAGAATGGTTTGGGTTGGAAGGGACATTAAAGCCCATCCAGTACCACCCCTGCCATGGCAGGGACACCTTCCACTGTCCCAGGCTGCTCCAAGCCCTGTCCAGCCTGACCTTGGACACTGCCAGGGATCCAGGGGCAGCCACAGCTTCTCTGCGCACCTGTGCCAGGGCCTGCCCACCCTCACAGGGGGGAATTTCTTCCCAATGTCCTATCTAAACCTCCTCTCTTATCTAAACCTCCTCTCTTTCAGTTTAAAGCCATTACCCCTTGTCCTGTCACTCCTGGGCCTTGTAAAAATGCCCTCTCCATCTTTCCTGTAGGCTCCCTTCCGTCCCACACTTAGACATTCATCTGAAGTCAATGTCAAACTCACACAAAGCCGTAACCCACCCTTGGTGACCATTTAGAAAGCAAAAGCCTTTGTCGCTGACAGCAATATTGGTTTTTATTAGTTTAGCCTGAGTCAATGGAGCTGTGTCATAGGTGGCTCATTGCTCAACTCTAATTTGAGTTCAGCTGAACTGAACCCTTCAGTTTCCAGAAGGATTAGCTCAGACTCACAGGGTTTGTCTCCTTTGTGTGCCTGCCATGGGTACCCACCCTGGGCCACTTCAGAAATCCTTCACTGGGGATACAGCCCAGATGGACCTCCCTGTGTCTGAGAGATGCCACATTCACAGGTCCTGGAGAGAGTGGAGGGGTAGCCAAGTGCCACACAAATCTGGGGAAACTGGAGCAGCTCTGGTGTAAAAATTGTGCTGAAAACTGAAAGCCCTCACTGAACTCATTGTGGCCTTTTGGTGTTTGAAGGGGACTTGTCTAAAGGAGATAGAGGGAAACTTTCTACAGGAGAGGACAAGGGGGAACAGTTTTAAAATTTACGAGGTGAGATTTTGATTAGATGGCAGGAGAAAATTGTTCCCTGGGAGGGTGGGCAGGCCCTGGCACAGGTGCCCAGAGAAGCTGTGGCTGCCCCTGGATCCCTGGCAGTGTCCAAGGCCAGGTTGGACACTGGGGCTTGGAGCAGCCTGGGACAGTGGGAGGTGTCCCTGCCCATGGCAGGGGTGGCACTGGATGGGCTTTGAAGGCCCCTCCAACCCAAACCATTCCATGATTTTATAAACACTATTAAATGTCTTATTTATCTTTCATCATTCCTTTGTTCACTTTTGTCCAATCTTCTTTTTGATGCTGTGCTGAGAGTGAAATGAGACCTCTTGTTCAGAGGAGATATTTAATGACTATTCAGCACCTTGGTCAGGGCTGCACTGCCATGAATCTGTTTGATTTTAACCAGGATCCTTCCTGTTCTGATGTTTGCCTTGGCATGGGGAGATAAACTCACATTTATAAGAGTATAAAAATACAAGAAAAGCAAACACACTCAATACTTTAGAAGATGGAGCTGTATGAATTGTCAACAATTCTAAAGCTTTTCAGGCAAAACACAAAATGTTTGAAAGTCTTTGCTTGGTTGGATTTTGCATGTTTTTCATGTAATGCTCAGAAGCTCCAAAAATACTTTCACAATATGGGACCTTCTAATTCAAAGCAAAAGAAATTTGTCTGTGACAATCAAAAATCCAGGGAAGTACAAACCCCACTCCCAGTGTCTGATTCCAGAATCATCTATCACTTCAAGCTGCTGTGACTTCTCTTACTGATGACATAGTTTATAATAAGCTGAAAATAATAAGTCTCAAGCAGAGTCAGATGAAAATGCAGGCTAGGACAGAGCTCTGGATCCCTGAATCCAATGTAATTAGGGCTGCGATGTGCTAACCATGGAAATGAAACTGGTAATAAAATAGGAATGTTATTTTCCATGACATAATGAGCTGCCTGCATGCTTTAATAACCACTAACTTAATGAGTTTGGAAGCAATGAAATCCTTTACTAGTATTAGGAATATAGCAGAATTATATTTACCTCAGGTGTATTTCTACCCCAGTGTTAATTAGAAAAATAACAGGAAAACTCTAGGAAAAAAACTTAGGGTAATTTAACTATCTCAGAAACAAAAGCCATGCCATGTTTATTCTTGAGAAAACGATGAAAAAACTTACTAAACAAATGTGACAAACACAGTACGTTAAAGTGTTTGTATTCTGAATGAAAGCAAGAGATTAATGACCTGTAATATAATTAGTGAGATGTGCTATAACCACGCAGGGCAGGGCCCTCTGTAGAACACAGCCTGTCCAGGATTCAGCAGTATTTTTATACTAAAAATCAATGCATCTCAACACCCAATTCTGTTCTTCAGAGAGCTGCTGAAGTATCCTATATCAAACCAGGTTTCCAAAAGGTGCCACTCCTTTTAGTTTCCATGAAGAAGTGGAAAACACACTGTTCTCGCAGCTCCATCCTGCGAGGCAGGGGCATGGGGAGCATCTGCCAGAGCCAAGTCTTTTGTACTGCCTACATTTTACAAATTGCTAAAATTCCCTTTTCTTAACTGAAAAGGAAGATATGAAAGATTTGGCCAATTCTCAACCCACGGGAAGAAGGAATAGAGGTAATCTAAACCTTTAAGAACTGCAAGACAAAAATCCCTTTTGGTTTTGGTGCTGGCAGTGTCCAAATCCTCATCTGCTGTATGTCAGCATAATACTCCACATCAGCTGAAGTTTTGACCCTAGATGTTTTATTTTTTCAATTTCATCTTTAATAACAAGAAAGACTTTTTACAGTGATTAGCAGTGTTGGGGTTGGATGTTCAAAATGTTTAGGAGTAAACAAGTTGCCCTACAAATACAGTTTGGTAATATATTCCCCTTTTTCCAGATTGGTACCTAATGATTTTCCAGAGAACTCTTTCACTTTTTCTGTTCGATTTGTTCAGAGTAAGATTGGTGCACAGTGATTTCCAGGCATATTTTGCCTTGCTGTTCTCTGATCCTGTTCATCCTGGCAGCTACACCGAGTTACATTCCCACTTTACACTAAAATGAGGTACATAAGCTCTCCTTCGTCTCAGGGAGAGAGAAATCAGATTCTAAAATTGACCCTTGTTCAACAAAACTCCTACAGACAGAGCGATATCAGCCCTGCCATCTGCATTTGTATTGTGTTTTCCTTTCCATAATAAAGAGATGTGACACACGTTAACCTTGAAGTTTTGACCCATTTTCCTCTCACACTTGCCCACCCCCAGAAAGCACATAGGTATTTGACCTTCTGCGGCTCAGGTGCTCCATTATTCCAGACATAGCCTGTGACAACCAGAGTTTTCCACGAGACAGAGTCTGCTTTGACTCCTGCTCCAGGAATCAGTTTTCGGGCTAAAATATTTCTCCAGAGAAGTGTCATGATACAATCTTGGCAGCTCATTTATCCCCCAGCTACTCCTCTTTCCAAGAGCATCTATGAATGTATTCATGGACAATATTTCACCCTGAAAGTGCTTGAAAAGGATGCAGAACACAGCACCCTGTTTTCATACTGAAAAATACGCAGCTAAAACAGGCTCCCCCCTTTGTTTAGCACCTCTAGCAGTTGTATGCCCTGTGCTGCAATGGGACTCTTATCCATGCTCTTGTCACTGAATGCTTCAGAGAAAAATAACTTTATTCATTAATTATGCTTTCACTTGTGCTGATCCCACTGTGGCTGCATTGGACGAAGCCGTCATGACAAATTAGCTCTTCTGTCACGTGTTGCAGTGAGTGAAGGTGTTTTCAGTAGGGAAGAGATATACTGATTTTTTAATTTAGGAATAAGAAAATACATACACAAGTCTGTTCTTTGGTCTTTCTCTAAAAGGTGCTTCTGAGAGACATTCTTTTTTCCAGGTGCTTTTTCTCCTTTCTCCTTTTCTCAGAACTCCTATTGTATTAACTCACAGGGCTTGCTTACTCAAGGGTCATACACTGTGAGTACAACCGAATGAAGTCTGAGTAATAAAAGATGAGAGGCCCTCTGGACTTCATTTAAAGTTTGCTGCTCAAGAGGCTGGAAACTCGCTGTGTTTCTGCTCCTTCCTCAAGTATTCCCAAAAGCTCCAATCTCAATAGATCACTTGGGAGCCTGAAATGATATGTCTGTTGCCTACCGGCCTTGGAGCTGAGAGGAGGGAAATTGAGGTCTCGACCTGGACGTCCAAGTCTGTATGGAAAAGGCTACTCACCAAATGCCATCTATATTAGGATCTCTCCTGCTTATTTCAGCTTGTTGGGAAATTACATGTTCAGTAAGTGTTGTCCTTGAAGTGTCTCCAAGACTTGCTGAACCTCAGCGTTAACCTTTCGCCGGCCTGAAAATCGAACGTTTATTTCTGCTCTTTGTTTTCCACCTCCTTCAGCTGGTTCCTAATCCAGGCAGACCTTCACCTCCCACCCCAGCACTGCCTGGTTCCCACTGTCTCCTTCTGGGAAGGGCTTTGCTGCAGACTTTTTGAAAGTCCAGACAAATCATGCCAGCTTGTCCCTTCATCTGCTCCTTCCCAGACACTTCAGGGATGGCAGCGGATTGACAGCAGAGTGGGATGTGCAATGCTGAGTTCCCAGTCAGCCCAGCCAAACCATCAGCAATCCTGCAGGGGTTCAAACTGGGAAAATGCAGAATCATAGAACCATTAAGATCATGGAAAAGATCTCCAAAAACACCAAGTTCCTCCTTTGACAAATCCCACCAAGCCCAGTAAATTGTTTCATGGAATGTCACATCCACTCGTTTTTCAAACACCTCCAGGGATGGTGACTGTACCACAGCCCTGGGCAGCCCCTTCCAATGCTTAACCAAAGCAGTAAAGAAATTTTCCCTAATATCCAGCCTGAACCTCCCCTGGTGCCACTTGAGGCCGTTTCCCCAGGAGGAAACGGAGCTTAGTATGGAAATGTAAAGGAGGAACCAAATTGTAGATGATTGAAGGACCTTTCCTCCAGGTAAAATAAAACCGGGTGGTTTGGATCAGAAATAATATTTTCTCTGAGAAAATGAGAAGTTGGGGAGATATTTGTGAATCCAGACAGAGCTAAAGGTTTCTTCTTCTTGATTACGGGATCAAGCCCAGTGAAGACACAAGACACTAAGAGAAAACATGAGGAGTCCTCTCGGAATGAGAGTGGAATGAATTCATAGACAAGGGATAGGGCAGTTTGGTTAGATTAGTTAAAAATGTGGTTTAACTTCTTTAATTTTTCCGGTAAAGAATTAAAAAAAAAAAAAAAAATCAAATATTTATGAACAAATCAGTGCTCTAGAGGAAAAGAAAAAAACAAAACCCAACAAAATAAACACCTCCAAAAAACCCCTAAACATCAGTGACAAAAAACCAGAATAGAAAAGACAGAAAGAATGGAAAAAAGGCATTTCTCTCTCCTCTTCTGCTTTTCACTATCCACAAGCAGTCAAAACATTTTCCAGGATATTTTGAAAACCTCAGCTCAGCTGAGGGCCCCTGCTCAGCACTTACTTCTACCTGGTAATTGTGTTCAGGAACTATTTGGTAAAAAATTTGTAGGACTGCCTAAAGAACCTATTCCTGTTGAAGGCTCAGAAAAAAACACCTTCTGGTTTCTCCGCTGGGATAAACTCATTGCTATGTTCTCAACATGGTTTCATTTGGAGGCAAAAATTATTATTTTCACTGGGAATGCAGCTAAAACAGGTAGAGGGAAAGGTCTCAGTTGTGGGCATTCAGTTCACATATTCTTGATCCAACATATGGATCTTTGCCAGGAACAGAAAGAGTTCAGTGTTATTCAGGCTCTAACCCAGACAGTCTTTGTCTCGATGAATGGTTCCCGTACCGCTCCTCCCGAAGGACAGTACAGCTCCAATCTCTGCTTCCTGGGACAGGGACAGGAGCCAGGGAAGGGCTGGAGCTGTGCCAGGGCAGGTCAGGCTGGAGATCAGGGAAAGGCTCTTCCCCAGAGGGTGCTGGGCACTGCCCAGGCTCCCCAGGGAATGGGCACGGCCCCGAGGCTGCCACAGCTCCAGGAGCGTTTGGACAGCACTGCCAGGGATGGACAGGGTGGCATTGTTGGGGGTCTGTGCAGGGCCAGGGCTGGGACTGGATGGTCCTGGTGGGTCCTTCCAGCTCAGGATACTCTGTGATTCTGATTCACATTTCAGCTGGTGAATACATAAACCCACCCTCTGTTGGGTTACTTGTTGGGGCACCATTAGCAGGGAGCAGAAACTCTGCCAGCAGGGCACGCAGGGATTTGAAATAAACCCAGTCCTTATTGTCTGACGCACAAAAGCCAAGCCAAGGACTCTGAGACCCTTCACTCCCCAGGTCCTGGTGTTGCCATCCTCCACCAGCTCCAGCCTGGACATCCTCAGGGGAGTCTGGCAGCTCTGGTCCCCACTGGTCTCCCTGGTTTTTCCCCAATAACCACTTAATCCCCCTTCATGTCGGTGATTTTCCCCTTGAATCCTTCAGCTAGTGCCATTCCCCACCTCCCTGTGTGATCTCTCCCTGCAATTTCACCTCTCTCCTCTTCCTGCAGGTTTCCTTAGCTCAGGCTCTCAGCTCAGCAATTTTCTCTGAGCCAAGGTTAAGCACCAGAGCAGGGCTCTGTGTCCTTGTCTTTGTGTCCCTCCTGCAGGGAGGAAGTTTTGGCAGAACTCATCCTGTGAGTCACAGCTTTACTTCAGCAAGAGGCAGAGCAAGAAACACCATGGGGAAAGGTGGACAGGAGCCATATTGTTGGAGATGTCAGAATATAAATCAAAATTATTGCACTAAAATAGCCCAAGGAAATATATTTTAACTGTAAAGGCAAATGACTGAGAAAGTCAAAAGAGATGCTAAATGCATGCAAATGTTTACTTGAACATTAAAAAGAAAAATCTTGCCCCAGGTGTTTTAAAAAAGCAGCTTAATTCTAAAATATCATTACCCAGATGCAAGTTTTTTGCTCATATTAGGACCATGCTGATTCTGAAGTAGTAAAACAAAATTAGTAAAAAAAGTAACAATTAATATTTTACTGTTATTCTGAATAACTGAAAGTAGATCACTGGCATGAAGGGTCGGGATGACAGTTTAGTAATTTTGAAAGTAAGAAATGTGTCCTGGTGCCTGGACTCCAAGGTCAAAACTTCCTCATTTCTTTATGGAAGTTAAATCTCTGCCACATGCTTGGATACCAAAGACAATAAATTCTAGTGACAAACAAAACACTACCCAAGTTTCATCACTTTTCTTTAAACCTTTCCTAAGGCTTTGGTTTTAATTGATACAGGTATGTTTGCTTTGGTTTTTTTTTCACTTTATTAAAGCTCCACTGGGAATTACGGAAATTTTGCATCAGAAAAAGATCCAAACTCCAAAAGATGCCCTGTAACCAAGCTGAGGACACAGGATTACAAGATGAATGATAATTTAACAGCAGCCAGCAAAAGAATAATGAATATTAATTTTCTCTGCACAGATTAATCTGACTCTGAGGTGGTTGGAGGGACTGATGTGCAGTGCCTGGTCCGTACCCAGGTTAAAAGAGCCAAGCAAGGAAATTCTTTGCCTCAAGGAGGAGCAGGATTTGTGAGGGTGATTGTTTAGGGTGGCTGGAGCGATCCATCCTCATTTCCACCCTCATCCATGCACATGAACTCCTTATTTGCAGAGGTGATCCTTGGATATCAATGAACTTTCTTGGGCCCCTCCTCCTTCCAGGGCCTTATCCCGTTTTTGAACAGGTCAAAGTCTGCTCTCCTGAAATCCAGGGGTGCAATTCTCTTTTGTCCCTCTCGTCAAGATCCCAAACTTCTTCCAGAACTCTAGGCAAGGTGTTTGAAACCAGGAGAGAGAATGAAGAACATGCATAACATACTCAACTTGGAAAAAACCCTCAGTAATTTATCCTTCATAAATTATTTGAAAGGCCATTCAGCAGTAGCAATTTTGGGAGTTTAATCAGCTAGCCAATGGATGTGGTTGGGAAAATCTTTTTTCCAAGTAAGTTAATTTTAATTTTCTTTTTTTTTCCTGCTCCCTGAACTCCTGCCTTGGTGTCAAGGGGTACTTTAGTCATGGTATCATTTAGGTTGGAAAAGCCCTCTAAAATCACCAAGGCCAGCAATTCCCAGCATTTCCAAGGCCACCACCACCCCGTGTCCCCAAGTGCCACATCCACACACTTTTTGAGCGCTTCCAGGGGGAGTGATTTCCCCTCCTGAGCCCCAGTGCTGTGCTGGATCATCCTTTCCTCCTGCTACTCTTGGGTTTTTGAGCTTTCTTTCGAGGGGGAGTGGAGCGACTCCAGCTCTGACCTGACCCCACAGAGCATCTGCACAGTTGTCCATCCTCAGTGAGTTTCCTCAGCTCCATCCCAAGCCCTGTGTGGAAAAGCATCTCCTTTTCCTGCCTATTCCATCGATTTGAGGAGCACAGGGAGCAGAAAGCTAAAGCCAGTGGAAGTGTAGCCTTAAATAAATTTACAATGCGGACACGGAAGCCTCTTATTTTTCAATCAGAAATTTGAAGCCATCATTGCACTTCCCTCACCGGGGAGGGGAAAAAAGCAATTGTTGGTGCTTTGAAATTCCACCTGAATTCATCCTGGCTTTGTTTTTATGGCCCTCTGAAAAATGTCTCTGAGAGAGCAGAGAGAGGAGGGGTTACTTTTATGGGTTTCGATATATCCAAAGTGACACGGATGGTAAGTGGCAGGACTGTGATTAGAATGAAGAGTTCGGGAGACAGGGTCATCATAAAGTATTTATAACAGCAAGTTGTATATTTTCCCTGTCAGGGAACAATGGATGGGGAAGCAGTAAAGCTGAATTAAGTTAAAAATATGAAATGCCAGTTGGTGTCGAGAGTCCTTGGTGCTGCTTGAATAAACAAAAGGAAGGACAAAAGTGTCTGAGAAGAAAATATCATAGTCCCAGTGACTGGTGAATTTATTCTGAATTAAAAATTGCATTTTGACCTCTGTTCTTCTGGTGCTTCAGAGAATCACCCTCTGAGCCTTGGTTCCCACAGGCTAAAGAAGTGTTTTACTGGAAAAAAACAGGTGTCGGGGGAGGAAGAAAAGTGAACACAAACTTTTAATGCTCCATGAAATATTTTTGTGCATAAAAAATTAGGAAGGGTAAATGAAAAATCATAATCCTAATGTCTTACGCATTGGAGCAAATAGCCCTGCAAGATCTTAAAGTATTTTACTATTTTAAGGCTAGGCAGCTACACAGTAATTAAAAGTAAATATAGTGCATTAAATAATAATTCTGCAGTGCATTCCAGCACTCTTTAGATTGTAATTACTGGAACTGCAACATATGCTGCAGTAGCTCAAATAATTGGGATAATGGGCCTTAGTTACTCTCTTACCCATTTTTAGAGCTGCTCCTATGAGACATGGAGACTTTTTCATTTTTTTAACATACACTGTCCATTTTCTTTGGAATATTTCTTTAGGAAAATACTTTTATTTTTTTAGGAAAAGTGTATTTTTTAAAACACAAGTATAACCAAACTACTTTTGCTGAAGGGAATGAAGTTCCTTTTCCATGAGAGTGACATAAGATTTTCCCTGATTTCACTCTCTACCCCTTCCCCCTGAAATTGCAGAGGGCATGGGCACATCAATAGGTTAAAACCAGCATAAAACATGAATCTGGGAAGAAACAGAGATTATCAATTTAAATACCTCGAAAGATCTTTTTGATCAGCTCCATTCTCATGGAAAAGGTGCTGCTCATTGCTTATTAAAGTTTGTAATAAAAGCCTTAAAGTCTGTACATCAGTCGGACATTCCAAACCTCCCAGAATAATTCTGGAACTATGGATACTGTAATTATATGATGCTAAAACATTTCGGTTATCTCAGGAGTTTCCCAAATTATTTTTTAATTGAATATTTTGATAATCAAGAAAGACATGCTCCTGTTGATCACTCCTCAATGTATGGTTTTGCATATTACTTGTACTGAATGTATAATATTTTCTGAATATATTTTAATAATCCATATTCAGAAAACATTAAAGAGCTTGAAGAGATTTGCAGGATCACAAAAGAAGTGACTCACTGTAGCAAAATTTTGGAGGAGATCTGAGGTAAAAGTGTTTGGTGGTTCCTAATGAATATTCAGATTTCTTTCAAAATATGTAAATCAGCAACCACAAAGCAAAAATATTATATTATACCACAAACACACTGCCAAATATTGTTGTACTGACACCTCAGGGGTCACTTCTAATAGGCTAAAAGTGCCAGTTTTGATTAAAAGCTCTTATCTAATACAGTTCAGGGGAAACACAGAGGGTGGAAACTCCCCCTAACCTTTGAGCATTGTGTTTGAGGGAGTCAGGAATAAGTGACACAGCTTCCTCCAAAGGGATTAGTGGAGGGTCTGGAATTACACTATGAATATATTCTGATTTAATTGCTATTATTTTATTATACTACCAGGTATTCGATAATCTGCTTAGTTGAAAAATGCATGTGCTTTGGACAAACCGAGTATTTTAACAGCAGTAAATTCCTTAATAAGGGCAAAACTGCAGTGAAATTAATTACATCCTGGACTTGTCAGGGACCTCTGCTCATATTCCCTAAAATACTGTAACTATGTCTTCTGACTTAATTTTCTTGGAAAAAATGTAGTCATTGGAGAGAGAAAGTGGCATGACCAAGCAGAGAAAATGCTGAACGAGAGCACACAAGAGCAAGGTTTTATTCTTTTTACTGTCACTGACCAATTCATTTAATCCTTAATTTTATCTTCCTGTCCTTTTCGCCTCTTAGATCCATCCGCTCCTCTCTTGGCTATTTAACAGCAACTCTTTGGAGCTGGGAGCACCTCTCTGAGCTGTGGAATTCACCCAAGGTCTGGTCCCTGCTACAGAATTGTGCCTTGCCTTGACATCCAAAAATGAGAAACTGAAACAAAGAATGCTCAGGATCCTCTTTCACTAAATTTCTTTTGCTACAAGTCTCTTTTTCAGGAGTGCTTTACTAAAAATATATGTAATATTTATCTACTTTACTTTGACTTCCACTGAGTTTTCAGCCAGTGTTGCTCCTGGAGCTCATCCCCTTCCTCTTGCACTCCCAGCAGGGTCCCTGCTCTTCCTCTTGGAAGCTCAGATCCCTATTCCTTCAGCAGTCACGGGGCAGATCTTCCATGTGCCTTTCAGGTTCCATGGAAAAGGTGGGGGCAGCACTCCTGTGCTGTCAGGCAGGAGCTGCTGTGTGTGGTTGGTGCTTCACACACTCTGTTCTATAAAACATCCTGAAAGGTTCTGAGAGGGTCTCTTGGAGCCAGATTTCCCTGAGGAGCTTGGCACAAACCCTCCTCACTCATGTCAGTGCCGTTTCTAGGATAACTGGCAGTGCTCTGGCCGCTGCAATCACGTTCCCGGAAGGCTCTAGGCTGTAACTGGAATTTTGCTGTTTATTATGGGAGGTGTGTGGTTAGAGGCACTGAGCAGTTCTGTGGGTAATGGGTTATTTAATTCACCAATCACAGCAGGAGAACCTGAGCCAGGAAGAATTTCTCATGGACATCAAAGATCTTATGTTGGAGCCCACGGAATCAATGAGGTTGGGAAAGCCCTCCCAGCCCATGGAGTCCAAGCTGTGCCCATGCCCACCTTGTCCCCAGCCCAGAGCACTCAGTGCCACCTCCAGCCCTTCCTTGGACACCTCCAGGATGGGCACTCCAAACCTCCCTGGGCAGCCCTGCCAAGGCCTGAGCACCCTTTCCATGGAGAAATTCCTGCTGATGTCCACCCTGAGCCTCCCCTGGCCCAGCCTGAGGCCATTCCCTCTCCTCCTGTCCCTGTTCCCTGGGAGCACAGCCCGACCCCCCCGGCTGTCCCCTCCTGTCAGGAGTTGTGCAGAGCCACAAGGTCCCCCTGAGCCTCCTTTTCTCCAGGCTGAGCCCTTTCCCAGCTCCCTCAGCCGCTCCTGAGGCTCCAGACCCTTCCCAGCTCCGTTCCCTTCCCTGGACACACTCCAGCACATCAAATGTTAAATCTCATGACTTGTTTGGTTTCTGTTCAGTCAGACATTCAAAAATTAATAATATTAAATAAAATAAATTCAGGCTACATTGAGATTAAACTCGAGATCAGTGCTAATATTTTTTAATTTGCATATTTTTGTTGCTTTATTTATTCAACGCTACAATGAAATCCTAATGGAATTTGCCCTTCAGAAGGGCAGATCCAGAAAACACTTAATGATAGCTCAGAATTAGGATACAAAGGAGATGCTTAATTTTTCTCTTGTTTATTATTCCTTAGCTTTAATCCGATATAATTGTATGATTATTAAAACAGAAACTATTCACTGTCAGTTATAGCAAGAATTTTCATTGTAACTGGCAGCACACTGTAATAAAAAATAACCTATTGATAGTGTTTTACTTCTGATTAATGTTATGTAATTAAAGAGATTTGTTTCTTTAAAAATAAAACTCGTTAAAATATGAGTTTGGATATAAATTGGATATACCACGATTCAGGGATATTCTGGAAAAGAAATGTGCATTTGTATTTAAATTAAGTTACATTTAATTGTGTATTTGAAAAGACAATATATACCTATAATACCTATAAATTACAAGCTTGTAATGTCCTAAAAATAGTGTTCCGTTCAACAGAGAGGTGCAAATATATTTTATATATAAAGTATAAAACCCATCATAAATTTTCTTTAAGTTGAATTAATTCCATTTGCTTCGTAATGAGCTTAGTTTAATTATATTAATGAAATATTGGAACCCACACACCTTCTGTAACACACAAATGCTGAGTAAACAACCAACAAGAGTAGCTGCTCTCAGTAGTAGCTTTCAGAAGAGCTCTGTCTTACACAAAAAAGATTATTTTTGCCCAAATCCAGGTCTGCAGGTCCACAAGAACTTCTGTGTGAGACGGAGAATAAGGAATCTCTGATCCAGAAGTGATGACAGGCACAGTCTGCAGGCACAACTTGGTCAGTGGGTGTGAGTGCTGTAGGAAACTCCTGCTTTTAATTTTAAAAATTGTAACATTAGCAACATTAACCAAAAAAATTAATTCAAGAATAAATATGAGCAAATATTAATAAATAAAGGATGGTAACATTGGCAACCTGATAGAATATATTGGTTCATACCCTGAGCACTGAAGATAATGTGTGTGGGAACAATCTACCATGGATTGCACTGGATTTTCCCTCACTGAAAAGTTAGCTGTGGTTTTTTCTTAAAACTCTTCTCTACCTTAAGAAAAAAAAAAAAAAAAAAAAAAAACTGTATTTTTGGGAGGTCAAGAGCAAAGCAAGAGAAATCCTAATTTTTTATATCTTTTCAAATTTAGGTATATAATAGGTTTTATAAATCTTGAAAGCAATTCAACAATTTTCCCTCTCTTTACAGAACCCTGGGAAGGTTTGAATGGGAAGGGACCTTAAAGATCATCTTGTTCCAACTTTCCTATTTAGAACTCTGCTTTTGCTTCTGCTAAACTTGGTTGAAAAATGTCCTTTCTGAATTTTTCTTTTTTTAAATGCAAATATATCTTTTATAATTACCTTTCTTGTGGTATTTTGTTTCGGGGGTAAGAGACACGCCCAGGTTTTTTTAAAAATATCAATGGATTGTGAATATTTGAAGAAATAATGTTGACAGACATTTTATTAAAGCCTTTTCTCTGTACAAACACCTTGGCCAAGAAAATAAAAGTCCTTATTAGTGTAGTGCAGAAACCTGTCTCCTTCACAATATGGTTTAGTGGGAATGCTGGGATTTGGTCAAATGTTGGACTTGATGATTTGGAGGTCTTTCCCAGCGTTAATGATGCTGTGATTTAATGATGCACTTTCCAGGGGTGACGGGGTACAGCAAGATGTGACACATTAATGACTCAACCATCTTCTGATAGGAAGAAGCAAATCAAAAACATAGAACAATCACATTTTGCAGGATATTTTAAAAGAGCAATGAGGAATACAAACACCAAAGATACGGAGATGTTGTATGAGGTAAATTATTTATTTTTTCATTTGTTTTTTTGACAATATGTTTGAGATGTGAAATTCAGCTCTAAAGGTCCCAATATCCTACAGGTTCCTATAGTCAGTTATTCAGCTGAACTTCTTCTTGCTTTGTAGAGATTAATTATTTTTTTTTCCCCAGTGGATAAAACTTTAGAGAAAAGCATTAAAAACCTTTCTATAAACTGCCATCCCTGAAAATAGGTTTGCCCTCACCTCTGGAGTGACATCTCCAACCCAAGGCTGTAGTTTGAGCTGTTTTGATGGGAGGTTATCCCTTATAAAGAGTGAGGACTGGAAGAAAATGTAGCTCCTTCTGGAAATATTTATTTGCTGCTGCCTTCTGATACATGATCTGGTTTCCGAAAGCTTTTATTACAGCACTTCATTTGCATTAATTGCATACTCAAATTAGAAAGTATATTTGGGCTTGTAGCAATTTGTAGAGGAAATGATGTGTTTTAATTATTGTTTGCAGCTTATTGTGTGATATTTCTTTGAAGATTAATTGACCTGGAAAAAGAAAGGAAGAATACCCTTTTTGGTCTTCCATGAGCTGCTTGAAGCCAAGGGGAAACCACTGGAGGAAGCAAAGGAGCTTCTTCTTTCCTGCTCTCCCCCAAAACTTGCAGGACCGGACAATCTAAATGAAATACTACACCAGGAATAAGGGGAGGCAGGGAATGTGGAGTTTCCTGGTGCTGGAAACTCCAAAGTGAAGTTTAACACAATTCAGAAAGCCCCAGAAAGAATCCTGGGCTGGGAGTGTGCCTGGGAATCAGAACTTCCCTGCAGAGAGGCATCAAGCAAATGGGAGACAATGATAAACCTCATTTTTTACTCTCTCTTCATCAGCACCTCTGGGTTTTCTCTCGTTTATAGACAATATGATTCTTTTGTTCTGCTACACTATGGTTTTTTAAATTCTAGATTTTTCCGTGTCCTGGAGGGAATTAAACTTAAAGAAAGCTGGAGACAGGTGGATATACCTGGATGGTCTGAGAGAAATGGGAGTCCTGCAGTGACTGAATATAGTGGTTGTGTGGA
Source organism: Acanthornis magna (assembly GCA_036785705.1). NCBI lineage: Eukaryota > Metazoa > Chordata > Aves > Passeriformes > Acanthizidae > Acanthornis > Acanthornis magna. Next base: position 16,092 of record JAWUZG010000130.1, on the reverse strand, counting down.
AAGAAAAGAGAAGAAACCAACAAAATCCTAATTTACTTGTCTGAGTTGGAAGGGACCCACCTGAGCTGGAAGGACCCACCAGGACCATCCAGTCCAAGCCCAGCCCTGCCCAGACCCCCAACAATGCCACCCTGTCCATCCCTGGCAGTGCTGTCCAAACGCTCCTGGAGCTGTGGCAGCCTCGGGGCCGTGCCCATTCCCTGGGGAGCCTGGGCAGTGCCCAGCACCCTCTGGGGAAGAACCTTTCCCTGATCTCCAGCCTGACCTGCCCTGGCACAGCTCCAGCCCTTCCCTGGCTCCTGTCCCTGTCCCAGTTTCAGTAACCTCAGGAATTTCCTGTCCAAGGGAGGGACAGACCCAGAGTGCAGAGCCAGCTCCAGGCTCACTCCATCAGGCCAAGTTCCCCACAACATTCCTCTCGCCAGAAACTGAATCCAGATTAACTGGGTATCTCCCAGGCCCTACATACCATAATGTTAAGCAGGGCAAACCACCACCTCATCAGTGCATCCTTCATAAATTAATTTTTTTATTGCGGAAGCTCCGCTTCCAATGTTCTCACAGCCGAGCCAGAGGGAATGAGTCACCTTATCCTCAGAGGTACCACTGGGCAACATAAAATCTCCTACTGGATATGGGATATTTGGGTATTGATATTGCTCACAGCAGGCACTGCTCAGGAAAATTATTCCATTAATGACCTTCCCGTAAAAAAAAATTAAAAAGTAAATTAAGATAATTGTCTTAGGTTTTGCTGAGAATAAATACTAATAAACTTCAATTGGGGGATCCTCCTGACCCACTTCTTTGCCATTAATTCAGTCTCTGCATGTTTTTAATATTATTTATCACCTAAGCTCTATTACCAGCTTCATGGCAAAAATCATTATATTCCTGTTTCTTGGTAAGTTAGTTTTTCTATTGCATCAACACTTGCATTTGGATTTTTTAATTGCATAACCTACTTTCTTGGTAATTTAGTTTTTCTAATGCATCACCACTTAGATTCGGATTTTTTAATTACAGAGCACAGTGCATAAGCACGATCAATAGTCAAACTACAGGAGCCAGGGAAGGGCTGGAGCTGTGCCAGGGCAGGTCAGGCTGGAGATCAGGGAAAGGTTCTTCCCCAGAGGGTGCTGGGCACTGCCCAGGCTCCCCAGGGAATGGGCACAGCCCCGAGGCTGCCACAGCTCCAGGAGCGTTTGGACAGCACTGCCAGGGATGGACAGGGTGGGATTGTTGGGGGTCTGTGCAGGGCCAGGGCTGGGACTGGATGGTCCCTGTGAGTCCCTTCCCACTCAGGATGTTCCATGGTTCTGTGATTCTACACTCATGCTAGTGAGTCACCACATGCTACTTCCCCAAAATTGTTTTATTTATTCCCTGAGTTCACAGGAAATTCTGTTTAGAGGATATTAATTGGAAGTGTGAGGCTGTCCCCAGAATTAACTTGTGCCTTTTGGCGTTATTGTTTTCCTCTTGTAAACTTCTGGAGCCAGATAATTAATTCTTTTCTCTGGCATACAGAATATGTTGCCAAAGATACTTAACTCTGATATCAGAAGAACAGATCTCTCCCTGTTATTTGTTTTCAATTTTATTTTCATTTTCTTACATTATTGTGCTGAACATGGATCAGGACTTGATAACACACAAACATCATCCCAGTAAGAAATTGCAGAGACTGCACTGAAAAATATAAGGTAAAATAGCTGAAAAATTCTGAAGTAATGATGTTTTCCTTTTATTCAGCAGATATCAAAGTAAGTTCTATATTCATCACAGTAAATACTGATTGAAACATCTTATTTAAATTTGAAATGAAATTAGGTGTAATTGTAATGTTTGATACTGGAATTTTGTGTGAGGAAATCAGAAAATGCACAGCTGAGTCTTTGGAATAGTGAGTTTATCTAGAAAAATGAGTACTAATAAGCATTGGATGAATAATTTTGTCTGCAGCATGAAGTATTCTGAGAAATAAATGCAGAATATTTTGGTGACAAGGTCACACTGAGTAGCTCCAATAAACTATTTTATTTTTTATCTGGCAGCCTATGATGTAATACACTGAATATTAAAAACCATTCATTTATATAGCAGTATCTTTAGACTCAGACTATTTCACAAGATAGTCTTCAAAGTATTGAAAAAATGAACTATGGAAATCAAAAAGAAAAAAAGGAAAAGAGTATTTTTAGTTTGGGTTACCACTGCAAGGAGCACGTGGTGAGTTGAGTCACTAAATCATTTTGTCTCAGATAAAACCCAGCCTTCTAGACTGACTGCAAGAAACTTCCCTGCTTTCAAACTTCAGCTGTGACACAAATTTTGATTGTTTTTGGTTTAATCAATCAGATAAATCTGCCACAGAATTTTTAGTAACTTGATTTCTATGGGATTTTTTCTTCCCTGTTGCAGAAGTGTTATTAGAGTCATAGAAATAAAACAAATAATTATGTCAGTGGTTGCTAACATGATTTGGCGTCCTGGTTTAACCCATCCAGCCCCTCACAGCCCCTCGGTCACTCCCCAGCAGTGGGATCAGGAAGAGAATTGGGAGGGTAAAAACTGGAGTGGGCTGAGATCGAGGCACTTTAACAGGGAAAGTGAAAAGCACCGTACAAACAAAGCGAACCATGGAATTCCTTCAGCTCTTCCCAGGGCTGGGCAGGAGTTCAGCACCTCCAGGAGAGCAGGGCCCCATCCCACAGAACGGTGATTGGGAAGACAAAGCCCATGCCTTCAAACGCCCCCCTTCCTCCTCCTTCCCCCACTGTACATCCTGAGGGCTCTGGGATGTCCCTGGGGTCACCCCATGAGGGGCAGCAAAGGCCTTGGCTCTGGGAGAGCTCAGCAAGAACAAAACCATCTCTGTGTTAGCAGCCCTGTGTTCAGCACACACCCAAACACAGCCCTAAAACAGCCCTGGGAAGAACATCAACCCCAGCCCAGCCCAACCCCGCACAGCAGGGCACTGCAGGAACACCAGCAGGACACGGAAGCAGACCCTGGCATCAGGAGGGTGGGACACTCCTCCAGCCAAGGCTGAGGTGCTGCTGAGAGGGTGCCATGACCCCTCCCGAGCACGGGGCATCCACTGCTGCTCTTCCCTCGGGCACAAAGGACACCACAGGCCAGACCCTGGGGGTGGAAGTGAAGAGTACTGGTGGCCAGGTTGTGCTTTGGTAACGCAGGGTGGCGCTGGGGTGGATCGATCTGCTGCGTGTTCCGAACGTGTCTCGATTGCTCAGACACTCCCAGCCAGTGACTCCGACACTGTGCAAGACCTTTTCTCTCACCCGTGCCCGTGGATAGCAGAGCCACACACACCCCCCAGAGCGTTTGAATTAGCTCAGCATTACCAGAGACAAGGAACTCAGAGAGCTCAGTTGTGTGGCGTTTCCAAAGGCTTATCCTTCAAAGGGGTCCGGCAACAAAAGAAGAAGAATGGCTGTGAGCGGCCATTCTTATAGAGGTCTGGGGCCAATAGGGCTGGGGGGAAGGCAGGGAGACACAACCACAACCAATGGGGAGAAGGGAGGGGCGGAGTCAGGGACCAGGTCAAGGCCAATCAACGTAAGAAGATTAACATAACCTTAGGGAGACACCATCTAGCACCCAGGGGGTAATTCTGCTGCCTTGGGACCTTTCGGCTCCCTGGTACTCTCAAGATGGATGAGAACAACGCAACACTTTGGTGCCATTTCACAGTTTGGCAAAAGGGTACAGGCCAGAAATGGAACCCAAATCTGCTCCTGGCTGCATGGCTGGGGCTGCTGGGACAGTTGTGACAACGGGACATTCTGTGATGTTTGTGGCCTGCTGGGAAAGGGTGGGATCCACCTGTGTGGGAGATTGGGCAGCGCACACCCTCACTGTGAGGGTGACAGAGCCCTGGGCAGGCTGCCCCAAGGGGCTGTGGATTGTCTATCTCTGGGGACATTGCAAACCTGCCTGGATGTCACCCTGTGCCACTGCTCTGGTGACCCTGCTTTAGCAGGGCTGGGGCTGGGAGATCTCCAGAGGCTCCTTCCAACCCCAGCCAGTCTGGGATCCTGTGACTGGGAATGAGTGAAAAATACTGTATTCATCATTCAATTATTAAAGGTGAAAAGAAGGTCAGTCATGTTTATATCACTTGAAATTAAGTTCCTCAGGTGTCTGAGGGAGAAACTAATGCAGATGCAAATTATTCTGGCCATTGCACTGGAAAAAAGGAAGTATATTTAAAATTTTAATTTTAAATTTATGGGTTTCAGTAACTTCACCTAGGCAAGTAAGCATATGCAAAAGATGTTCCTGTGGTAACAACAGGTTTGATTCTGCAGAAAATTACATAAAACCTCACAATTGTCCTTGTTGTTCGCACTTGCCTTTTCATAGAGAAGAAAAAATGTAGGAATATTAGCTAGAAACATTCCCATTTTCTATGGAATAGCAATAAGACTGAAGAGAGAGACAGCAATCTGGTTCTTTCTTACATTTTTGTCTTCACCAAGATTTTAAAATTTCCTATTTTTAATTCCTTTATTTATTCATTCATTTGTTAGTTCTATTTTTCATTGATGCCTGTCTGTTGCCCCACATTGGAATAACCCCTCTTTCTTACCCCAGGTCTGTACCTCACAGTGTAATCCTTGCAGCAGATTTGGTGTTGGAATGCACAACTGTTGGAGGTTGGGGGGGGGAAGTGGAATTTTTCCCATTCTGTTGCTAGGCAAGTAACGATCGGTACTTAGAGGACATTTTACTCTCACAAAAGAGACAAAGACTTTTTTGGCTGGGCGGGCACGGGAACAAGAGATAGCAAGACTTGATAACGACACACGGACTCGCTCACAAGTCTCGGAGGAGACAGCAGTGGAAGGAACGGCTCTCCGTTTTTTTTTGGCTGCGACTGCAGGAAAAGAAAAGCCCGGCTTTGCACTAGTTTTTCTCTACCTGGTGGGTGAGTTCTCGGGGCACGGGACTCCAATCATCTCTTCCCCTCCGGGAGGGTGCATCTCCCAGCTGCACTGCAGCGGAACGGGACCCCCGCCTGCCACCACCCCGCGCCCTGCCTGCTGCCCCGCACCCTGCCTGCCCCAACTGCGGAGTTTCCTGCCGCCTCCTCTGCTGGCAGGCCCGGGTGGGCTGACCCGGCCGCTCCATCTCCCGGCTCTGGGCTCTCTGCTGCGCCCCCCGTCCATCTGCGCTCCACCCTGCTCCAGCCCGTCGGCCATTACGCGCGACACAGATCCAACCTCGCGCCACAGCGCCATCTGCAGCTTCCCGGGAGTCATCGCACCTGTCCGGCTGGTCTAGGAGCCCAACAGCGCTCCTGCTGGCCGTGACCGTGACTGCACCAACCGAGAAAGTGCCTGACAGTCCAGGGACATTTGCCACCGAGTTTTTTGGTTTTGTTTACTGTTTTTTTACCTTGTTTACTGTTTTTTGTTACTGATTGTTTGCCTCAGTATAGATACTAGTAAAAAAACTCTTATTCCTTTTCCCATACCTTTGCCTGAGAGCCCTTGATTCTAAAGTTATAATAATTCGGAGGGAAGGGGATTCACATTCTCTGTTCTAAGGAAGGTTCCCATCTTCCTAAGCAGACACCTGTCTATCAAACGAAGACAGATTTTGGCGCCCAACGTGGGGCTCGAGGGCATTGAGAAAAAAAAAAAGGGGTGCAAAAGGAATAACAGTTTCTGGGAGACCCATTTTTAGTGTGCTGAACATAGAAACCTCACTAAGTGACACCATGTGGTCTAGCATACCTTGGTCTGGCTGGCACATTCTCGTGGCCACGGTTTTCCCATTTGCAGCTCCCTATCTAAACATGGGTCCTATAACTAAGGCTATAGTGGCTGTTATCCAGTTCTCACAATGGGTCAATAAGGTGAGGAATCTATGGATTTTCCATTTCCTTTGGACGGCGGTCACTTGGTTACAGGGCTTTAACACCGTGAGTACATGTTTTTGGAGTCTGTTTGGTAATGGTACCTTTTGTGACGAGACGACACTAGGGGAAGATTTTTCTCAACCCTTCACCCATCTCTTTGGGCCTACCCTACCAGGGCTCAGAGGGTTCATATACTCTCTAAATACCAATGACGTCGTACAGTGGTTGGGGTTGCTGATAGGCCTGTTCAACTTTGCATTCCAAGTGAGAGGGGAAAAGATACGTCAGGTGTTGAAGGAATATACTTCCTCAGCTGGTGGGAAGCCCTCTCCTTGCCCCACAGGGGAAGAGTTAGATGGTGCAGCAGCGGAACCCACGGACATTACAACCGTCCAGGTTCCAGCTGAACCTCAAGGGCAGTCACAGTCAGCAGCAGTTGCCCCTGTACAGCGGAGGAAGTATAAGACCAAATCGGTACGCCCAGTTGATGATGATGGGGAACCAGGGCCTTCACAACCCGCAGGGGAGCCTGGGCCTATAATCATCACCGAGTCCCTGCCATACGACACTATCCGTAATCTGCACGATGACATTGTGCGGCGGAAGGGCGAGGCTTTCTCAACCTGGTTACTTCGGGTTTGGGACCGCATGGGCCCAGGCGTGCAGCTGGATGGTAATGAGGCCAGGAATTTGGGTTCCGTGGCCCTGGACGCGGGTGTTGAAAAGGTGTTCGTGAGGGAGGCGGGACCCATTTCTCTCTGGGAGAGGCTTTTAATGAGTGTAAGAGAGAGGTTTGTTCACAAAGACAGAATGCAGGAGAACTACCGTAGATTGCCCTGGAAGACCGTTGAGGAAGCGATCCAACGGCTGAGAGAAGTGGCAGTACAGGAGGTGCTTTTTGGGAGGGATGGACAGCACGAAAATGATCCTGACAAGGTCAGATGCACAGGGCAAATGTTGTGGAACCTGGCAAGTCTAGGGCCAACCCAATATGCCACCTACATTGCAATGTTTAATGCCGATGACAACCGTGAGACAGTGGGCTCTGTAGCTGACAAGCTCAGGCATTATGCAAGTGTGATCAATGGCCCATTGCAGGCTCAGATCTCTGCTGTGGTTAAGGAGTTGAAGGAAGAGATGAGGGAGATGAGGGAGGAGATGAGGAAAAACAGTGTGGCACCAGTGAGAGTCACAGGCCCCAACACTGGAGCCCGACGTCCTCCAGCTAGAGAAAGAGGGTACACCCCACGAGCTGAGTTGTGGTTCTTTCTGCATGACCATGGGGAAGACATGAAAAGGTGGGATGGGAAGCCCACCTCTGTCCTGGCAGAACGGGTGCGTCAGCTTAAGGAGGGCAATGCTAGCCGAGGGGGTTCTGCCAGAGCCAAGGTAGCCTCAGCTTCCTGTAGCCAACCTGCTGAGTACAACAGAAGGGAAAATGTTGTGTCAGATTCCCTTGACGGTGGAATGCATGCTCAGGAAGGGAATGATAACCAGGGCTAGAGGGGCCCTGCCTCTAGCCAGGTAGAGGCATGGGAAAACCGTGTCTTTTGGACTGTGTGGATTCGATGGCCTGGTACATCAGAGCCACAAAAATATGAAGCATTAGTTGATACAGGTGCGCAGTGTACCTTAATGCCATCGGGACATGTTGGGGCTGAACCCATTTCTATTGCTGGGGTGACAGGGGGATCACAAGAGTTGACGCTGGTGGAAGCCGAGGTGAGCCTGACTGGAAGGAGTGGCAGAAACATCCCATTGTGACTGGTCCAAAGGCCCCGTGTATTCTGGGCATAGACTTCCTCCGGAATGGCTATTTCAAAGACCCGAAAGGACTCAGGTGAGCTTTTGGAATAGCTGCTGTTGAGGCAGAGGGCGTTAGGCAATTGAACACCTTGCCTGGACTGTCAGAGAACCCTTCTGCAGTTGGACTCTTGAAGGAGGAGGAACAACATGTACCAATTGCCACCTCGACAGTGCACCGCCGGCAGTACCGAACGAATCGAGATGCTGTGATTCCCATCCACAAGCTGATCCGTGAGCTGGAGAGCCAAGGGGTGGTCAGCAAGGCCCACTCACCCTTCAACAGCCCCATCTGGCCTGTGCGCCGATCTGATGGAGACTGGAGATTGACTGTGGACTATCGTGCCTTGAACGAGGTGACTCCACCGCTGAGTGCTGCCGTGCCAGACATGCTGGAGCTCCAGTATGAACTGGAGTCCAAAGCAGCAAAGTGGTACGCCACTATTGACATTGCAAATGCATTTTTCTCCATTCCTCTGGCAGCAGAGTGCAGGCCTCAGTTTGCTTTCACCTGGAGGGGCGTGCAGTACACCTGGAACCGACTGCCCCAGGGGTGGAAACACAGTCCCACCATCTGCCACGGACTGATCCAGGCTGCACTGGAAAAGGGTGAAGCTCCAGAACATCTGCAGTACATCGATGACATCATTGTGTGGGGGGACACAGCAGAAGAAGTGTTTGAGAAAGGAGAGAAAATCATCCAGATTCTTCTGGAAGCCGGTCTCGCCATCAAAAGGAGCAAAGTCAAGGGGCCTGCCAAAGAGATCCAGTTCCTGGGAGTGAAGTGGCAAGATGGACGGCGTCAGATTCCCACCGAAGTCATCAATAAAATCACAGCGATGTCCCCACCAACCAACAAGAAGGAGACACAAGCTTTCCTAGGTGCCATAGGCTTCTGGAGGATGCACATCCCTGAGTACAGCCAGATTGTGAGCCCTCTCTACCTGGTGACACGCAAGAAGAATGATTTCCGCTGGGGCCCTGAACAACAACAAGCCTTCGCCCAGATCAAGCAAGAGATCGCTCATGCGGTAGCCCTTGGCCCTGTCAGGACAGGACCAGAAGTGAAGAATGTGCTCTATTCTGCAGCCGGGGGCAACGGTCTGTCCTGGAGCCTTTGGCAGAAGGTGCCTGGTGAGACTCGAGGTCGTCCACTGGGATTCTGGAGCCGAAGCTACAGAGGGTCCGAAGCCAACTACACTCCCACAGAGAAGGAAATTCTGGCAGCCTATGAAGGCGTCCAAGCTGCCTCAGAAGTTATTGGCACGGAAGCACAACTTCTTCTTGCACCCCGACTACCGGTGCTGGGGTGGATGTTCAAGGGAAAGGTTCCCTCTACCCACCACGCCACCGATGCCACGTGGAGTAAATGGATTGCCCTCATCACGCAGCGCGCCCGTATTGGAAGCCCGAATCGCCCTGGGATCTTGGAAATAATTACAAATTGGCCCGAAGGTGAAAACTTTGGTCTCACCGATGAAGAGGAGCAGGAACAGGTGACTCGCGCAGAGGAAGCTCCACCGTACAACCAACTGCCGCAAGATGAAACGCGCTACGCTCTCTTCACTGATGGTTCCTGTCGTATTGTGGGGGCAAACCGAAAATGGAAAGCAGCTGTATGGAGCCCCACACGGCAGGTCGCAGAGGCTACAGAAGGAGAAGGTGGATCAAGCCAACTTGCTGAACTCAAAGCTGTTCAGCTGGCCCTGGACCTTGCTGAAAGAGAGAAGTGGCCAAAGCTGTACCTGTACACTGATTCATGGATGGTAGCCAATGCTCTGTGGGGTTGGTTGGAAAGGTGGAAAAAGGCCAACTGGCAACGTAGAGGAAGACCAATCTGGGCTGCTGACGAATGGCGAGACATTGCCAGTCGGGTAGAGAAGCTACCTGTGAAAGTCCGTCATGTGGATGCCCATGTCCCCAAGAGCCGAGCTAATGAGGAACACCGAAACAATGAACAGGTAGATCAGGCTGCAAAAATACAGGTGTCACAGGTAGATTTAGATTGGCAGCACAAAGGAGAGTTGTTCCTAGCCCGATAGGCCCATGATGCCTCAGGCCATCAGGGCAGAGATGCCACCTATAAGTGGGCACGAGACCGAGGGGTGGATCTAACTATGGACTGTATCTCCCAGGTGATCCATAACTGTGAGACATGCGCTGCCATCAAGCAAGCCAAGCGGGTGAAACCCCTGTGGTATGGGGGAAGGTGGACCAAATATAAGTATGGGGAGGCCTGGAAGATCGATTACATCACACTGCCTCAAACCCGCCACGGCAAGCGCTACGTGCTCACAATGGTAGAGGCCACCACTGGGTGGCTGGAGACCTACCCTGTACCTCATGCCACTGCCCGCAACACCATCCTGGGCCTTGAAAGGCAAGTCCTTTGGAGGCATGGTACCCCTGAGAGAATTGAGTCGGACAACGGGACTCATTTCAAAAATAGCCTCATAAACACCTGGGCTAAGGAACATGGCATTGAGTGGGTGTACCACATTCCTTATCACGCACCTGCTGCTGGTAAAGTAGAGCGATGCAACGGCCTGCTAAAAACCACCTTGAAGGCTTTAGGTGGGGGGACTTTCAAAAATTGGGAACAGCATTTAGCCAAGGCCACCTGGCTAGTTAACACCCGAGGCTCCACCAACAGGGCTGGCCCTGCCCAATCTGAACCCTTGCAAACAGCAGACGGGGATAAGGTTCCAGTAGTGCAAATGAGAGGCATGCTGGGGAAAACTGTTTGGATTAATTCTGCCTTGAGCAAAGATAGACCCACCCGTGGGGTTGTCTTTGCTCAAGGACCAGGGTGTACCTGGTGGGTGATGCAAGAGGATGGAGAGACACGATGCATACCTCAGGGAGACCTCAGTTGGGGTTGAACTGCCCATAACACGGTGCCTGTATGCATATCTGTATGTGTATATTCAGAGTAATGCTTGTATGTATATAGTTTAAAGGCTTAAGTTCAATGTAATATGTTGGAATGGAAAAAATTCGGGGTGGATAATGTTGGAGGTTGGGGGGGGGAAGTGGAATTTTTCCCATTCTGTTGCTAGGCAAGTAACGATCGGTACTTAGAGGACATTTTACTCTCACAAAAGAGACAAAGACTTTTTTGGCTGGGCGGGCACGGGAACAAGAGATAGCAAGACTTGATAACGACACACGGACTCGCTCACAAGTCTCGGAGGAGACAGCAGTGGAAGGAACGGCTCTCCGTTTTTTTTTGGCTGCGACTGCAGGAAAAGAAAAGCCCGGCTTTGCACTAGTTTTTCTCTACCTGGTGGGTGAGTTCTCGGGGCACGGGACTCCAATCATCTCTTCCCCTCCGGGAGGGTGCATCTCCCAGCTGCACTGCAGCGGAACGGGACCCCCGCCTGCCACCACCCCGCGCCCTGCCTGCTGCCCCGCACCCTGCCTGCCCCAACTGCGGAGTTTCCTGCCGCCTCCTCTGCTGGCAGGCCCGGGTGGGCTGACCCGGCCGCTCCATCTCCCGGCTCTGGGCTCTCTGCTGCGCCCCCCGTCCATCTGCGCTCCACCCTGCTCCAGCCCGTCGGCCATTACGCGCGACACAGATCCAACCTCGCGCCACAGCGCCATCTGCAGCTTCCCGGGAGTCATCACACCTGTCCGGCTGGTCTAGGAGCCCAACAGCGCTCCTGCTGGCCGTGACCGTGACTGCACCAACCGAGAAAGTGCCTGACAGTCCAGGGACATTTGCCACCGAGTTTTTTGGTTTTGTTTACTGTTTTTTTACCTTGTTTACTGTTTTTTGTTACTGATTGTTTGCCTCAGTATAGATACTAGTAAAAAAACTCTTATTCCTTTTCCCATACCTTTGCCTGAGAGCCCTTGATTCTAAAGTTATAATAATTCGGAGGGAAGGGGATTCACATTCTCTGTTCTAAGGAAGGTTCCCATCTTCCTAAGCAGACACCTGTCTATCAAACGAAGACAACAACACAGGATGGATTGTTTGAAGGAGAGATATCTTTCAACATCCCAGATGAAAACAGAAAAGATAACTAAGAGATAAACTTCTATATAGTTGTAGCTCATTGGTAAAGCCATTACAGTTCAGTGAGATTGAAAATAAGTAAATATTTCAGTTCAGTCTGGGAATTGAGTATTTCATGCTGATTTTCCTGACAGAAACTCATAACCTGTTATCAGAAAAAAACCCCAAAAAACAAACCAAAAAACCAAAGCTAAAACCAAGCAAACGAAACCAAAAATAACGCACAAAAACCCCCACAACACGAAACACAGGAAAATCATTCCAGCACATTTCTAATCAGATAATGTATAAACCTGTACTTGTTATTAAAGCACAGGATTAGCTGTGTTAATTCTTCATATGGAAAGTCTTGTTTTAATCTTCTTACAGTCTCAGGCTATGATGAACGTTTGGAAACTCAGTCCTGTAGGTTTTGTCAGGCCCACGTATCTCATTATAACTCAAATGTAATCTAACAAGAGTGGGAATTTTTAATTCTCTAGTGCATCCCAGACTAGGGAATAAGTTTTATTCCCTAAATTATGTGTTAAATAAATAAGGATTTTTTTATTAAATTGATGAATTAATTAAACAAATAAATAATTTTATTTGTTGTTCAACATAGGCTTCAGAAATTCATTTCAGGAAAGAGGTGCACAGTCCAACTGAGCACACCTCTCAGCACTGTACAGCTCATGGAAGTTTTAATGGGATACTAAAGCTACCACGGCCCCAAAGATATTCCTGTAAGAAGCCCAAGAAGTTAGTGAATCCCAGAATCAATGAGGTTGGGAAAGCCCTCCCAGCCCATGGAGTCCAAGCTGTGCCCATGCCCACCTTGTCCCCAGCCCAGAGCACTCAGTGCCACCTCCAGCCCTTCCTTGGGCACCTCCAGGATGGGCACTCCAAACCTCCCTGGGCAGCCCTGCCAAGGCCTGAGCACCCTTTCCATGGAGAAATTCCTGCTGCTGTCCACCCTGAGCCTCCTCTGGCCCAGCCTGAGGCCGTTCCCTCTCCTCCTGTCCCTGTTCCCTGCGAGCACAGCCTGACCTCCCCGGCTGTCCCCTCCTGTCAGGAGTTGTGCAGAGCCACAAGGTCCCCTGAGCCTCCTTTTCTCCAGGCTGAGCTCTTTCCCAGCTCCCTCAGCCTCTCCTGGGGCTCCAGACCCTTCCCAGCTCCATTCCCTTCCCTGGACATGCTCAGCCCCTCAGTGTCTCTGGCTGTGAATGCCCAGAACTGGGCACAGAAATCAAGGTCCCTCAGCAGTGCCAGCACAGGGAACAAAGTTTACAAAGGAAAGAAGTATCTTCCCAACTCATTGTGTGGATCACAAATTCTCAGGTTTCCCTCGTGGATTTTCTGCCTGGAAGCACTGTGAGTTCCCTGAGGAACCTGATGCTGTCGCTAATGCAGGACCTTGAGGTCTAAAGATGCCCAAAATTCAAATTTGTTTACAGTTACAGGGGAAAGGCCATTTGGCACAACTAGCGTACACTTTCAGGTTTATTAATCTCAGCCTCCTCCTACTTCTTCCCTGCACCCTTCAATTAATTCCCTGTACAAATAACTGATTGTCCTTGAACTCATTTTTATGTTCTCTTAATGGCTTTATGGAAGCACTTTGTGTGTATTAAGTGGAGGGAGGAAGTGTGAATGCTTTGGGAATGGCGTGTGGGTTTGGCCACAGAAAGCTGTTATTTTAATGGAATTCTTGTGGTCACGGTCCCGGAATCACTGTCACCACACAAGGCTTCAAATGATACCTCTGGAACAAACAGATCTGTCTCAATCTCCAGGCTGCAAGATAGATCCAGGATTTTATTATTATTATTTTTAATACAAAGATTGCACCTCATCCCAGTTGAAATCATCTCCATCTACGACTTGAGAACCCTTAGTTACAAGCTTATTAATTGATTATCTCACTAATTAGAGTCTGATTGCTGTGTAAGGCTTCTAATTAATTTTAAAGTGCTTAAATTAAAAAAAAAACACACACAGATTGCATCTATTGCAATTTTGAATACAAATATAATAGCAAGAGATATGAATGACAATTACCAGTTTAATTAGCTCTTCAACACAGAAAGGAATGGAGATATAACAAATCGGGCATCAGAATGTTCCTGTTTGGTGTTTTGGTGGTGGATCAGTCACTGGGGATAATCGGGAGTTTGTGGGAAGATGGCTGTGGTGAATTTGGTTTGTCTCCATATCAGTTGTTCCCTTGCTTGCTTCATTTGCTAAAAGCCCATGTGTGCAGAATCCTAACACACACTTATTAATTATTTTTGATTTGGCCTAGGAGCAAATTGCGGCTTTCTTATTAAAATGCTTGCTCTAAAGGAAATATTCACAATAGTCTGATTGCAGTAGGGCTGCTCCCAAAAGAAATTAAAAAGAGCAACTTACCAGACTGTGAAATACATTTTTATTTAAATTTTAGAAGTTTATTTTTCTCTGTCACAAGCAAACACCGGCCCATTGGGATGAGCTGTGGTTTCACAGATCTCAGACACTGATATTTGTGTCTTTAGGTATCTACGAAGAAATATATAAACAGAAGAATCCTTGATTTGGTAAATGACTGACATTTCCCTAAAGAATCATCCCAGTGGCTGGAGGAGGGAGTGGCTGTACCATCTCAGAGTGTGGAAAGGGAATCCCAGATTGCTTTGAGTTGGAATAGACCTTAAAGCCCACCCAGTGCCACCCCTGCCATGGGCAGGGACACTTTCCACTGTCCAGGCTGCTCCAAGCCCCAACGTCCAACCTGGCCTTGGACACTGCCAGGGATCCAGGGGCAGCCACAGCTTCTCTGGGCACCCTGAAGTCTCAAGGTTGGCTTAAAAATGTTGCAGATTTAAATCCGCACTGATTATGATCTTCATAAATACAGGGAGCTTTATGGAAGTAAAATTCTTATGTTATTTAGGCTGCTGCTTCCCACTCTGGGGTTTGGGTTGGGACTCCCATGGGAATGTTTCACTGGCTGCTTCTCCAGGAGATGTGCCTGTGGGAAAATCCACCTTACACCATGATAGGAATTTGGGTGCAGAATATTTTCTACCACTTATATTTTTTAAAGTGTGATGGAGCAGCTCTGCTGTGAGGAAAGGCTGCAAAAATTGGGATTGTTCAGTCTGGAGAAGAGAGGCTTGGAGTGACCTCATTGTGACCTTTCAGTGCCTGAAGGAGCTGCAGGAAACATGGAGAGAGCTGATTTCCAAGGGCAGGACAAGGGGGAATGGCTTCCCACTGCCAGAGGGCAGGGCTGGATGGGATATTGGGAAGGAACTATTCCCTGGGAGGGTGGGCAGGCCCTGGCACAGGTGCCCAGAGAAGCTGTGGCTGCCCCTGGATCCCTGGCAGTGTCCCAGGCCAGGCTGGACAGGGCTTGGAGCAGCCTGGGACAGTAGGAGGTGTCCCTGCCCATGGCAGGGGATGGGGTGGGGTGGGGTGGGATGGGATGGATGGGATGGGATGGGATGGGATGGGATGGGATGGGATGGGATGGGATGGGATGGGATGGGATGAACTTTAATGTCCCTTCCAACCAAACCATTCCATGATTTCATGTGAAGCTCTGATGCCCGTGTCAGGAGTATAATACACATATACCAATATTTCTAATTTTTCCACTTCCATTCTTGCAAACTTAAAAAATAGATGAGGACCATTAAATAAACCGGAAAATATACATCCAATTCTAGCATATCTGTCTCTAGTTTTGGAAAGGTTTTAGCTTACAATATTTATAAGGTATTTCTGAGGTTACCAGTGACAGTTTAGGGTTTGCTGCCCAAGGCTCTCAGTTTAGTTCTTTTCCCATCAAACCTTCCTGAATTCACAAGGCAGTGCAGGGAACCCAGTGAAACATCTCTTTGAGCATCTTCAGGAAAGAAGGTGGGTCAGTGTTGAGACAGTCATTAATCTAACGAAGCCTGTGATAATTGCAAAGAGTCAGAGTGTGAGTCTATAGTTATTCCCTTTAATACTAAAATCCCAGGACACTGAGCCATCAGATCCAGGGTTCTATAACAGAATGCTTATGTAAGTTCAATAGCCTGGTTTGTAAATCTTCCGGTCTCAGAAGGATACAGATTGATGATATTTGGTACTAAGTTCTCAGATCAGCACTTACAAGGCATTGCTTAAATCTTTCCTGCCACTTTCCATCTAGTCAATTGGAAAAGTCTGTCCTGAGAGTAATTGAAAATTGCCCCAGATTGTCATTGAGTGATTTGCAGAAATACCCTTTGATTATAGTCTCAGTCAGTTTACGTTATACTGGCCATCATACTGAACTGAGAAAAATAAATAATTCCTCATCTCTGGACAACCAGATAATTGGTGTAGTTTATTCAAAAAAATTATGTCTATTTCTATAGGTGATCTT